>CM024757.1:2124260-2318518 GCA_014218235.1 Colocasia esculenta
TTCTCTCCATTCTCAAATCACTTTTTTAATTATCAGGAGTGATAAATGAGCGATATATAACTCCCTTCATCCTATTATCAAATCATCTTTCTACTAACTTAAACAAAGACGTAAGTGGAGCTAACACACTAAATGTGAAATTCCAAAAATATTATACTACTAATTTTTAGATCTTGAAACAAATCAGACATCAACCCTCGAGTCATATTTGATATCGAGATAATTTGAGAATAAAATAAAAATATCTTTAAAAATTTAAATATATCTTCAATTTATCATCAATCGATTATAATAACAAACGACCCCTCAAAGATTAACTCTACATCATATTGCTCCACACAGTACGTACTCTCTAAAAATATATATAATAATAATCTGAACGACCCCAAAATCCCTTTCTACTAATAATTAACAGATACGAAGCTCGAAGTACTACTACTATACTACACATTAAATGTGAAATTCCAAGAACTATTGAACTAATACTATATATATATACATATATATATATATATATATATATACACGAGAAAGATTTAATGTATTTTTTATTGCACTTAAGTGTAATATAACTAGACACTCATTCCATGTGGCACCACTCACATGGGGTGATAAAGTGACAACTCAATGATTGGGTGCCACATGAAATGAGTGCCTAGTTATGTTACACTTTAAGTACAATATACAAGTGCACTAAACTTTTTTCATATATATATATAGAGAAAAGTTTATTACACTTGTGCAAAGTACATAAGTACAATTCACATAATTTTTTTACATGATATCACATAGATAAAATGCCCATGTGACTTGCACTTATCTCTCTCATATATATATATATACCATGCACTCTTAGGATCGTGAAACACCACTCTCGGATCGATGGGGACGCCCACCCTCTCTCTGAATAATGGCAGATGGCCTTTATGCATACACACACACACACCCATCAGTTGGGGGATGTGACTTGTGGGTGTGGCCATCATGCACTACCGTAGGGGACTCCAATTAATGTCCTCTGTGACAAAATATAAGGTGCATTAACTCCGAACATTTATTTGGCTCGGACTATATTCTGATATATCATTTGATGGGGAACTTTAATTGGCCGACGAATGGGCATGCATCCATCCATATATCCTTAAATGAGGGGTGCCGCCGGGAAAGGGATGGTGCTCTGGAACTTGGTGATGCCACGTTCACAAATTTTCCGCCTCACGCAAACAGTACCACATCAGGACGGTACCACCAATAATAACAAGCTGCAGCTTCTCTCTCGCGCCATGCCCTCGTGCATCTTTGATATCCACTCCATGAATCATGATAGCAGAAGAAAGAATATATACATATATATATATATATATATATGTGGATAAATATTTAACGGAATAGCTTCAGTAAGTTTGCCAATTTGACTGCATGCTGGGCGGTAATCGAGAAATGGACTCAAAGCCATAGACGGACGTAGTATAGAGTTAGTGGGGTCATGGGGTCATGTGATTCTATTAATTTTTTTTTGAAATATTCATGTATACTGTAATTTTTAGAATCTTTTTTTATAAAAAAATGAACCCACTAAAAAAATTAACCGGAGGTGATATGATCCAAGACTTCAAACCATTTCCCCCCTAATGTTATATGAATATTAAAAAATAATTCGAGTGATATCACCAGACAAAATTTCTACATCCGTCCCTCAAAACACTACATATTTATGATCTATTGGATTGTGTAACATGCTATGCGACAATTGCAGTAGGGGGCTATAATGAGCTGAAATCTAGATGGAGCTATACATGACAAAACGATGTGCCTCGGAACCATAAGATTCAATGGTTTAATGGAGAAAAGTTTATTGCATTTGAGTTATATATATATTTTTTATTTTTTATTAAATAAGTGTATTGTGTTTTTTTTATTGACCAATAAAAAGAAGAAGTACAAATACAAAGTGTAAAACTCAAGTACCATGTTATCGTATCAAACCATAGATGGGGATCAACTTTTTATATGTTATTAGCTTCGAAGTGGGTTTTTCATTAATTATTAGAATAATCAGGTATCAAGTGAAAACTGAAATGGGGAAAAAGACATCATGTCATATATATCCCTGTCCTACTCAATATGCGCTGTTAGCTAGAGCCTATTATAACTATGTAATTTTGAGCTGCAAATTCATCTCTCTGCTAGGTTGGCATGTGTCTCGCATTCTATATATAGTCAACCAAAATAAAATAAGAATGTAATATGTAGTACTTTTTCCACTCAATGTGTATATACATATTAAGATTTTTTTTTTTTACTTGGATGAGTTAATTATTTAAATACTCATGACAAATGGTTCCATATAAGGGTACACGTTCAAGATGCAGAACAATGACCCGATACATCACAAACTTCTGAATGATTGCTCACCAAAGACAGAAACATCCTTCTCAATATCATGTGAGGCTTAATTGGGCAGAGAGCTACCCATCTCCACCTCTATACCTAACTAGACATCTATTCTATCCATCAATCAATATCTATAATATATATCTATCTATCTATCTATACATATATATATTCCATTAAACTGATGTAACTAATACAATGAAACCTACCTAGGACCTTCAAACGTATGTATACATGGTACCCACGATGAAGAGTGCAAGATGTTCTTCTCCTTTTTCTCACCCTACCTTTCTGAGGTGGCAGGTGAAGAAATTTGTTCTATCCTCCACTCCATGCAAACATAAGTCCAGCTAGAAGTGGAACAATATCATTAAAATATTAAATTTCCGCCGCCCTAGCTTAATTAAACACAAGGCAGTCAGCATAAGAAAGAGACCTCAAATGCCTAAGTACAGGCCTCCTTCATATCTTACTATATCCTAGGACAACACATCTGGTCCTAAATGTGATGATCTGAACAGCAGAGAGATGGAACTTTTTAATTGTTGTGAGGAAGAAACAGACAGTACTGTGAGAAATATAAAGAGGGAAATTGGTGGAATAATTCCACCGAGTGTTCTGACTTGTTTGGCCGGCTGCATGCCTATCATTGTTGGTACTGCTGCTTTCATTTAATAGTATAATTTTGTGGCAGGTTTTTTAAATACCCCTTAAAAAGTGTCTAGAAGATTAATTGCCTCTCCTATTGTTACAGGAATATTAAACATCCTACCAATAAATATGATAACTGTTTCACATTATTTTTGTCTAGGGCCAATTTAATATTATTCAAAACAAGAGAGTTCTTTATTTATTGTTATCATTATTAATTAGCTGACATCTGAGGATAGTTAAGTGTGACTTCAGAGGGTGGTTAAGTATTGTCTCCACATACAATATATTCATAGAAAGAGCCTTGGCTGACCAAATTATCCTATAATTAGTAAGATGAAGTAAGCTTGCAGGCTTGTGGTGACATAAAGCATTAGTTTAGTTGGGTACATTAGGAATTCCCATTAACCCATAAACCATACAATTAGGAGTGTTAACTTTTCTTAAAAGTTATCAACGAACATTGAGCAGTGCTGTCTTTACGTCATTTGCGCTTTCTCTTATCTTAACAATGATGTATCAGCTTTTTTGGTTTTATTTTTTTAAAATAAAAGCGCTAAGCGCATAGTTTATTAAAGAAAAAAAGAAGTAAACTGGGGGCGTAAGCCATAATCACATCCGGTGATCAGCAAAGACCAAATGCAAGGAATTACCCTTCTTACAATAATTAAGTAGGCCAGCCCGAGGAAGAGAAAATAAAAATTAACCTACAACACTATACGGCTAAAGGAAATATAAAATCGTATATCAGCTCTTTTGGTTTGATGGTAGTGAAAAAACAAAGGATGAAAGATATAGGCTGAGATGTATTCTATTGAACATTTCCATTCTGACCATAACCCCACCAACTTACAAGAATCTTATTAACTTCACCACATGAATCGTCGTCCATGTCTGCAGCCAGGACAACCTTTATCCACGTGTGTCATGATACCCCTGCCCTCTTCAGCAAGTAAACCTGCAGCTAGAAGATATCAGATTTTTTAATGTAAATTAAACTCTGTTTAACACTGTTCATTTGCCATAGGAAAACATCTCATGTCAGCAGCAGTAGCTATAGCTTTAGAACGTACACCTGCTTCTGCATGTCAGAAAGATAAGTACATAGAACTTAACGTCGATGCCATCAACTCGATGGATCCCAATAAAGGAATCCTTGTAATATTGTATAGCATCACTCTCTAAAGAGAAAGTCTTTATGCACTTTTTGCGATTACAAAAAGTGCAGAAAAAGGTGTCACATAAAATGTCACATGAGTTTCATCTTATGTGGCACTTAAAAAGTAGGTGCCACATGAGATGAAATTCATGTGGCCTGTGCAGAAAGTCCTTCTCCTCTCTAAAATGTCGTATATGAGTGAGTCACGAAATCTACTTTCTCGACAACATGATCATCATCTGATCATGTCATCCTGATCAGTGGCGGAGCTATCTTAAGATCAGTGGGGTTCTATGATCCCACTGAATTGAAGAGTTTTTATTAGTGATGTAAAATTTTACCATTAGTGATTTCACTGGATCAAGAAAATACGTCTAAAAATATATTTAATAAACAAAAATTCTAGATCCGCCACTGATCTTGACGGCCCATGAGGAGTCTACATACTTAAATGCATTTAAGATTATATAATACTTTAACGTTAAAAAAATATTCATTGCACTTTTTTCATTAACACACTTCTGATATATTTTTTGGTTTTCTCATTGGATGAGTGCAATATATCCGAAGTATATTGATTAATAAGACAGCTTCAAAATATATTAAAAGTATATTAAGAAAGTGTAATAAATTTTTCCCTAGCATGAAACAACAGCTGTGGTAATGTCCTTTGCCCACCACTTGTTCATCGTAGGATTGGCGGCCGCTAATGGGCCATCAACATTGGCCCACCCCAACCCTTCTACCCTCCCTGGCCCACCTTTGGCAAAAAGTCAACATTTGACTAGCATCTCCCCCAGCAAGAACCAGTTGCGATTGTGTTGACCTCCATTTGGTTGACCTCCCCGCCCCCACCCTCCACACCGCGCCAGAAGGGTACCAGCACATTCCAATCGGTTCCCTTTTGTCGTTTTCTTTGGAGACCATAGATCGACACCACGCTACTGGCATGGATGGCAAGATTTAGCTACGGCCAGTCGGACTCCAATATATTTGATCCTGAATAAAGTAGATTAGACTTATTAAGCTATATATCAAGAACTAGATCGACTTCAAATTGGGAAATTTTCATCTTGGCTTTCAGCTAACTTGTATGTGTACTGTGTACAGATTTGGTCGAGATTGCCTACTAAGATCTGGAACTTCGACTTCTTTTATCTATGCTTGTAGGCTTGCTATGGGCTAAGAGTTGGAAACTAACTAACACTCCAGGCCTTAGGTCAAACGGCTTTTCAACCTAGACTCTTGTGAGGAGTCGACGAGTGTCTTTGGCCAATTTTTTGGCATGAAGATGAAGTTGTAATGAAACTCTGAAACCTTTCATCTGAAAACTTAGGCAAAGTGGAGATGGACTACAGATGTTGGCGTGGATTCGAGCCCTAAATAGTATCAATTTGGGCCGCCTTTTCCCTCTGCCAACGTTGCTCTTTAGTCGGAATAGAGCTGGAATGGATCGATGTCGATGTTGGGTGGGTGTCAGTTCGAGTTGGGTCGACTATCGAGACCCATCAGTTCAAACCCTAATTGATCCATTTGATTTGAGTGGAGAACTGACTGGAATGCAAATTGGATCTACTGGACTCCAATGTTGGCCAGCTGGAGGAGGTGGGCGGTGGATCGTGGCATAACAACTGTCGTATCACTCTTAAGTACTCTTAGATCCCACTTAGGGTGTGTTTGATTACACTTCATAGGTGTCTATTGTCTGAAATGCTAAATTTTTAAGATTTCAGACTGTTTGATAAAATGTCTAAAAATATGTCTTAATTAATCACTTAAATCTGAAATATCACTTAATTTTTCAGCTAAGAACAATGACTTTTTATTTTTCAGATCTTTTTTCCGACGTCCAACGACGGTGGTCCGGCAACGGGATTCCGGTGGTCCGGCCTCCGGCGACCGCCGGCGGCCGGTTTCCAGCTATCACTGCCGCCGGCGGTTCCAGCTATCATCGGAATCCGGCCACCGCGACGGATTCCGGCGATCGCCGGTGGCGATCGCCGGAATCCGGGCGGCGCGGCGGTTCCCGGCGACCGCCGGAATCCGGGCGATGCGGCGGTTCCGGCGACCGCTGGCAGCCGGGTCTTCGGCGATCGCCGGCGGCGGCGAGATTCCGGCGACCGACCGGATTCCGGCAACCTGCCGCCAGCAACGGTGGTTTCCGACGATCGTCGGAATCCGGCTACCGGAGGTGGATTCCGACGACTGGGTCTCCGGCGATCGCCGTCGGTGGCCGGATTCCGGCGACCGGCCGCCAGCGATCTCAATTAAAAAAAAAATCTTTTTTTTAAAACTATTCTGAGTTTTAAACTCAAAACCTCCATATTAGAAGTGTAATATATTAACCATTACACTACAATTCAGATCTTGTCTAAATTAGTTATCAAACACTTCTTATATTATGTCTGATATATATTAAGTTTTTTTTAAATTTTAGATTTAAAATATAGATGACAAATAAGATTTAAGACTTAAGTGTTAAACTTTATGAAACGCCACCTTAGTAGTCCAAGCTATACATTAAAAGAATTGCACTATTAGTCTAACCTGTGAGGTTCTTATTAAACTATATCACGTTACTAAACTAACTTGCAAGGTACAGTTAACGAGACACCACGGGCTTCCCCTTGGTGTACATTTTATTATGGGGTCTTGCGTTTGGGAGGGGGGGGGGGGGAGGCGTGGCGTGTGGGTCGGCGCAGACCCACACGGTGGTAAGCTGGATTACCTTGCATCCAGACCAGGGATCGTTCATGGCCTCGCCAGCTTTCGCAGGACGGCAACACTGTCCAAATTTCTCACACTGCAGCTAGCAATATGAGGGCGAAGCGGGGGAACCGTCCCAGCTAACTAGCTAGCTAGCTGAGTACTGCTGCTGCAAGGTTGGCTCCAGCCTTTAGTTCATGCACTTGGAGAACATGGAGGGGGTTAAGTCTCTCTGATGATAAGAACAACTCCCCGGAGTACTCTTGTAAGTCCACACCCCATTTGGAGGAAACAAGCAGAGAGCTTGTTGCAGCCTGCAGGGGGGTTGAACTTGGAACTGTGCAACGAATGCCATGGAGATTGTTTTATGGGCGGGGGATCCCATTCCCTGTTATCGCTAAGTCCATTCGTTCACGGAGCACAGTGTACTCCCTTCTATATCCCATTCCCTGTTATCGCCAAGTCTATTCGATTGTTCATGGACGGTAGTGTACTCCCTTCTTTTGTTTATTTAATCCCAAAGAATACAACTGTGAGCATGTACAAAAGTGGAGTGGGGGACGAAGGTGTTGCAGAGTAGGTTTTGGTGAAGAAAATTATACGTGCTGGTAGTCACAGTTGCATGTACAAGACGCACGCCTAAATACTCCTTCCACTCGTACAGGGGCGCCACTGCAAATTAACAGGACAATGGGCCGGTCCCAGTTCATGGAAGAGACGCACAGGGAGTGGGTAAAGGATGGCCGGCTGTCGTTAGGACACGGGGTTCCTTGCGTACGGCGGCGCCGGGGACCGCCGGCATCCAAGTAGTGGGCCCGGTTCCTTTCTCCGGACACCCACGGTGCATGCATGTTAACGAGAGCTGCGCGGGGAAGGAAGCAAAAGCTAACAGAAGAGAACAACTTGTGGGGGAAGACAGCGACGCCGTGCGGATATAAGGGAGCTGCAGTGGGATCTGCCTCCCGATCACCGAGGGGATGCCAGTTCGACAGACACGTTTTCCCAGTCAGATTTTACAGAGAGATAGAGGTAGTTTGCAATCACCATGTGTTGATCGATGCTACGGAAGTCATGCAGCGAGAGGATTCGCTCTACTCCCGGATAAACCCAAATCCCTTTCGAGGGGTGAAACGGATCGAGGCAGATTCCTAGTATCCAGAGAGAGACCACTCAGATAGAAACAAAAGAAGGGGAGGGAGATCTATCTAGAGAGAAAGCAGCAGGAGTATTTTAATTAAATAAATACCAAATTGCATAAGCAAAGATATCTTCTTCTATCATATCCAAATACAAATGAACAGTAATTCGAGATTCTCGTGTAGAATTCAAGTCACATGCTTCATCAAACCGAGAAAAAATGTAATTTTTGAAAGGTGTTTAAACTACCCATAACGCAAATTGATCTAATTTTTAGAGAAAAAAAGGGAGGGCTCAATTTACTCTCTCGATGCTGTAAAAGCGATCATAAATGGGTGTGAAACACTTGTCATGGCACTACAGACGTGAAGCACTAGGTGAAAGAGAGGAAGGAAGAGAAGAAGAAGGCCAGATCACTGAAAGCCTTTTTTTTAGAAATACTGTGCTCCCGACAGTGCCGGGAGTATAGGGGCGCACGAAGGAACCGTGCTCCTTTACAATGCATTATGTGGAGGAGCAGGGCCAGCGCATTAAATGTCTCTTTTGTTTTGTTTTATTTTTTTTTCATCCTTAAAATAATGCACACAAATATCTTTATAATGCACATAAATACTTATTTTATGCACACAAATATCTATATGTGCACTAGAAGAATATTTGTGTATTTTTTTTTTTACCTTCAAACTATGCACACACAAATTCTTGTAATATACATAAATACTTATGTAGTGCACATAAATACCACAAATAATACATATAAATAGTATAAGAATACACACAAATTCTTATATTATTTATATGTGTTATTGTGATATTTATGTACACAAGATAAATATTTGTGTACATTATAAAAATATTTGTGCGCATTATTTTGAGAGTGAAAAAAATAAAAAATATATTTAATGCGCTGGGCCCTGCTCCTCCCTCCCGGCATTTCTCTTTTTTTTTTACCCCCTGCGTGGTCGTACAGTCAAGGAAAGGAAGACAGAAAGAAGAGAAGGAAAGGGCCGGGTCAGTTGTCATAATACTACTTCTCATCCACTTGGAAGGCCTCAACCCCGGAGAAGTACAGCTCACACAACGCCTGATGACATGCGTCACACGACGGACGGCTCACCCCGTCTCTCTCTCTCCCTCTCTCTCTAACATATTTTTTGCTGCTTAATTAATGGTGCTTCCTTCCTGCGCCTGGACAGGTACAGGTATGTGTGAGCAGAGCAACCACCGCCCGTGCCCAAGGGGCATGAACCGGTTGCCCCACGCCGAGCCCTATATAAACCCCATCACCCCCTTCCCATTCCCAGCATCCCATAAGAGAAAGACAGAGCGGGGTGTGTGTGAGTTTTGAGTGCTTGGAGGAGAAGAGTAGCTAGTGGGAGAAAGCAGTAGCTGCAAGAAGCAGAGCAGCCAAAAGGCCCAAAAGATATGGAGACCTCTGTTGCTTCACCTCTCCCAATCCCACTCCCTTCTCTTCCTCCGCATGCCCCCATCACAACCCCTGCTTCTGCCGCTTACCCACCACTGACCTCTACAGCTGCCACCCTCGTCTCCAAGACTGTCGTCTACCCATCGCGCAAGTCGGCCATGGGAGACCTCAAGCTCTCCGTCTCCGACCTCCCCATGCTCTCCTGCCACTACATCCAGAAGGGCCTCCTCTTCCCCAAGCCCCCCCTCCCCGTCCAGCACCTCCTCTCCCTCCTCCGCTTCTCCCTCTCCCGGGCGCTCACCTTCTTCCCCGCCCTCGCCGGACGCCTCGTCACCCACCCCGACGGCCGCATCTTCATCTCTTGCAACGACTCCGGCGTCCCCTTCTCCCACTACACCCTCGCCGCCGCGACAGGGCCTGCCGGAGGCCCGGTGCTCACCCTCCCCCAGGTCACGGTCGCGGTGTCCACGGCCGACGTGCCAGCCGCCGTCAAGAATTTCCTCTTCGACCTTGACGACACGGTCAGCTACGAGGGTCACTCCCGTCCGCTGGCGGCCGTCCGGGTGACGGAGCTCTCAGACGGCTCCCTCTTCATCGGCTGCACCGTCAACCACGCCGTGGTGGACGGAACCTCCTTCTGGAACTTCTTCAACTCCTGGGCCGAGCTCTGCCGCCGCGGCGCACTCGAGGGCTCCGAGGGCGTCTCTCGCCCTCCGGACTTCACCCGCAACTTCTTTGGCGGGTCGACGGCGGTGATCCGGTTCGCCGACGGCCGGGGTCCGGCGGTGACGTTCGACGCCACCGCCCCTTTGAGGGAGAGGATCTTCCACTTCAGCCGGGAGGCGATACAGGAGCTCAAGGCCACGGTCAACCGTCCTCTCAGCTACGACTCGGATCGGACGGCTGAGGTCTCCAAACCCGAGAATTGGACGGGCGAGATATCATCGTTCCAGTCGCTGTGCGCGCTGCTGTGGAGGTCGGTGACCCGGGCGCGCCGCCACAAGCTCGGCCCCGACGCCGCCACCACTCTCCGCCTCGCCGTCAACTGCCGCCTCCGGGTCGACCCTCCCATCGACCCCCTCTACTTCGGCAACGCCATCCAGAGCATCCCCACTGCCGCGACGATCGGAGAGGTGGCGACGCGGGATCTGCGGTGGGCGGCGGCGCTGGTGCACCAGAGCGTGGTGGGGTACAGTGTGGAGAGGGTGAGTGGGGTGGTGTCGGAGTGGGAGCGGGCGCCGCGGTGCTTCCCGCTGGGGAACCCGGACGGCGGTGTGCTGACGGTGGGGAGCTCCCCACGGTTCCCCATGTACAAAGGCAACGACTTCGGATGGGGGAACCCCGTGGCTGTGCGGAGCGGCAGGGCCAACAAGTTCGACGGGAAGGTGTCGGCGTTCCCACCCGCCGACGGCAAGGGCGGGGTGGAGCTGGAGGTCTGCCTGTCCCCCGACACCATGGCGGCTCTGGTCTCCGATCCGGAGTTCATGGGGTACGTGTCGCATCCTGAGGAACAGTCAAGACAAGCCTAATCGGGATTTCGCCACGTGGCAGATCTTAGCCCGGGCGTTCTCGTGGCGGTGAAGAAGCTCCCCCTGTTTCAGGAATCTGGATTGTTTGGGTGTGATTCCTCAGATTTCGGAAAGAGTACTGGTTGGGATATCCTCAGATTTCGGGAAGAGCACTGGTTGGGATTCCCATTGTAACTTATGGCCCATGTGGGTCTTACCAATTAGAGAGCTTTTCTACCTGGTAATAAAGTGGACAAATCACAAAAATGCGAATTTAAAATTTCGAGAGAGATATATATATATATATATATATTGTCAGATTTCAATCTTCCCGAATCTGATTCTTCCCTCTAAAGTTGAGGAGAAGAAAGATTTTTAAGTCTGTGATCTCCTCATCAGCTCCATGTTTCTAAAATGGGCTTGTCCAAGGCCCAATAAACACACTTTTCTAAGCTCAATCATGTTATCAATTAGGGCTTCGGAATATAGCCCGTGTCCGAATCTTGCATCACCCAACCAAAGACGGATGACGAAGATGTAATCCAAATATTCTTTGAACTAGAAATATAGATGTCAAGTAGATCTTTGAGTGGTCATAGTCACATTTAAGCTTTTTACTGTCTGAAGCTTGGAGATTGATGTCCTCAGACCTTTCATGTATATATGCACCTTTACAAGTTACAAAACACCCCATCGATCAGCAACCACATGCAAGTAACCCGGCTCCAAATTTTAAGTGGTCCTAGTCATGATTTGTATTACTTTCTCCCACACTTCACATCAACTAAACCTTATACATACAAATGTTCCTGATGCATGATACAATTTCCCTCTCAATGTTCGAAGTTCATATTTAAATATTTGCTACCACAACAAAAATCTAACACTGTCAACCTCGTTTCTGTGAGAGACCGATATTTTTAAAAATATTTTCATTTTATTTTCGATCTATCATAATACCAAATATGTTCTAACTGTATTAATCCCCCGGCCTTTTAGCCTTGTTAGATCCGAAGTTAGTGGCATTAATGCTATGTTAAGATGCCGTTCTTCCAATTGGCCAGACCCACAAAAACTTGCAGTCAAAAGTTTTGAAGCTGATCAGTCAAAACTTGAAGTCAAAACTTTTGATCTTATATATATATATGAACGGCATCTTATGTCGTTATTTGTAAAAAGAGTCTAAATCCTCCATAAACCAACTCAGAATAGGTTTATAGAAAAATATGTTGATGTGATTTTGAGTTAAAATTCAGTGAGTTTATGATAAACTCATTTTTAACGATCTATAAACCTAATTAAAATTTTTTTATATGATGTGCATCGAGACAACCCCTCAGTATAGTTCTTTTCCATCCAAATGAAGAAACGGATCGCTTCCCCTTTGTCCAATTGATCTGACAAGTTTACTAATGTGAGGCATATGTCTTTTCTCGGTTGGTCTCATCCGATGTGCTGGTCTATTGGGGAGTGTTGCTTCTGAAGTGAGATAATGGAAAGGAAATCACCACCCTTTCCCACTTGAGTTTAGAGTACTATATTATATATATATATATATATATATATCCATTCTAGAAAGCCCCAAAATGATTTTAGCAGTACAGGATTCCAAAACCATTATGTTTGTTGCAATCATTATCCCATTATGGATTTGGTATGGATTTCTATATCCAAATACCCAATGGCCCAAGGATAGACCCATGTAAAGATGTCTTAGGTATTTTTTTTCTTTGGTATTTTCTCTCTTTTGGGAGTAAGGGATTCGCAAGGACGGGGATAGAAGACGTTCTTGGGAACGTGCTGCGGCGTGGGGGTGTTTTTTCATTGTGCTCTCCTCGTCCTCCGGGGTTTGATCGTGGGTGCTGTTGTTCGAGGCTCTACGGAGCTATTTGAGGAGCACCGTTTTAGAAGAAGACTGGGTTGATTTGAGGTTTGCTAGCTTCATTTGAGAAAGATCACTCGACGTTGATATAAGATTATCTTTCTACTTTGTATTTCTTCTATATCATTGTGAAGTCTTTCTGCTCTGGCAATGGATGGAGGAAGGCACATCACCTTTCCGAACCACGTAAATCTTGTTGCCTTTCTTATGGTGCGTTTGTCGATTTTGTCTCAGAATATTTTTGTAACGTCGTGTGTATTTCGGATCCATGCAGATCGTGTGTATTGTGATTGTGGCGGCCGTTGTGAGGCCAGTGTGAGTCGGTTGTGTGGAATGCTTGGTGTGAATATGTGATTGAGCAGGTGAAGAGCAGGGTTGGTCCTGAAAGGAACGAGACCTGTTGCTGTTCAGTTGAAGTTGGCGGCCAGGGGGGTCGTTAACTGTTGGCGTCCAGCTTAGTGGACGTTTACTGCATGAATTTGGCGCAGTATATGGGTACGCAGAGGGTGGCGGTTGCTGTTGGCGGCATGGGGGTTGACGCCAACCTGAGAATGGTGCAGGTTATAGGCTCACCCGAGGGCAGTCTCTCAGCTCTCACTCATTCCCTCTTGCCCCAGCTTGCTACCCCCGAGTCTTTGAAGCTTCCTACAGTACCGAGGAGTAGAGTGGACGATCCTAGAACGCGTGGCGTCGCTTAATTGCGCGAGGAAACGTCGCGGCGTGGTGCAATTCGCGTGGGAGCTCGCGAGGGCTCGGCGTGAACCGGGGATTGCAGGAGATTTTAACGCGTTCTGAGGTAGGGGACGAACCCGTTTAGCTCCGTAGGAACATTAAACACATCATAACTACTTGAACCACATGATAATGCATGTTTGGATCATGTTGCACCATATGGGGATAATGGGTGGTTTGAGTAGTTTAATGCATGAAGCAGTTCCAGTGGGTTATATTGGGTTCCTGCATGTTAAAAGAATAGTTTTTATATGATTTTCTGTAGTTTAAATGGCTGAAAGCCCGCAGAGCCGAATTAGGGTTTCTGCATGGTTTATGGCCGAAGAACTTGGCGTCAAGATCGCTGTCGCCAAGATCCTCAGCCAGGAGGTTAACGCCAGGACCCTTGCCGTTGACTCCCTGTAAGCGGTAGTCGATGTGGCCGCCTACCTCTATATGAGCAGAAATGACTAAGTACAGTATTTATCGTTATTGCATGTGTGTTGACACATGAGGTGCACTGAGTGCCACGTTTCTCGTGTTTAGCATACAAAGTATACAGTTAGCTATCTACTTATTGACTGCGTGTTGTTTACGTGAGTCAGTTGGGTTCACGTGGAATGGACCATGGTTACTTGTGGTTTACGTGAGGTTTCACGTGGTTTGTGTGTGACGTGCACGTGGTTTTGTGTACGTGGCGAGTAGTACGACGTCTACCGTGGTTACCTCTCCAGTTGGGTGCCCCAGGTTCTTTGTGAGCTAGGCTGTTAGCTCGGGCTTTGTCCCGATACTTGTGTTGTACCGCGAGGTCTGTGTCGTTTGACCTAAACACCCTCACTCCTGTGTTGAGTTGTACGTCCGACTGAGGGAAAGACGACAGTGGGACAGTGACACTTGTCTTTGTTTTTAGTCACTTGTAGCGCTCTGTAGTTGGGGGTACGGACACCAGTAGACGTACTGGACCCCAGCTAGTCCTTTTCCAGTGCCTCACTCTAGCGAGCCCAGGCCAGGGTCTCTGGAGGTGCTAGGCATGGGCCTGTGACCGTGTGGTCTGCAGGTGGTGGTGTTTTTGGTCTCCACAGTTGCTTGACCTTTTTACGTGGAGCGGCAGCTGTACCTTTCGTCCGTGGCTGCGAGACTGAGAGGTAACCTGTGTTAGTTGTCCGAGTCAGTTTCTGGTGTCGCGAACCAGTTCACGTGGCTCGTGTTGGCTGTCTCTACTTTAGCTTGTACACCTGTACTGGTTTGCCGTTAATTATTACTGTTGTTTCTCGTAGTCGGCAGACGGTGAGTACTTTTACAGCTTTTCTTACCTGCTTAGCTGTTATATTAATTGTTGGTGTTGTTTACTATTCGTACTCGTGGTGTTTGTTTCGCTCGGTTTTGGGGGAGTTCCCTACTAAGCCAGTGACTAGAGAGGCTCACCCCTACCCCCACAGGTGAGAGCGAGGAGGACGTCTCTCGTCCGACGTCCAGTTCCGGGCCGCGCCGTAGCGGTGCAGGGTCAGTACCTCCAGCGGAGTAGTTCCATCTGTGTAGTTCTCCAGCAGTGTAGTTTTGTAGTTGTTTACTTTCTTCAGTTGTACCTCGGGGTATGCCCCAGGCTCTTGTACTTCTTTTAGTTTTTGTGGAAATTTGGCTATGTAAACTTGTGAAATATATATGAAATGTGGTGTGTTCCTTTATGTTTACACGGACTGTGGTTTGGTATCCTTGCGAGGCTTCGGCCCGTTCGCGGGAGGCGGACTCGGATCAAGTACGTTATCGGTTTAACGGGCTTGGCCGAGGCGATCCGTCACAGTTGGTATCAGAGAGAGAGGTGAAGCAGCGAGTTCTGGAAGAGGCTATAAATCTAGGTACACTATTCATCCGCCACAAATTCTGCTATTTCTTTCTTCATATGAGGCCACCAAAAATGCTTTCTTAAATCATGGTACATTTTAGAAACTTGGAGGTGTAAAAAGGTATACCTTGATATTCAAACACTGCACCATTAGGATGACAAAATCTGATCCTTTTCTTTCTGCAATCTAACATTGCTCCATACATCTGAAGAGGAGCATGCAGCTCATTTGAGATTTACCTTGCAGTTGTTAAGAGATAGCCAGCTGTTTGCTAAATTTAGTAAGTGTGAATTCTGGTTAAAGGAAATTCAGTTTTTGGGTCATGTTATTTCAGCCAAAGGAACTGGTGGTGGCGGTGGCACAGGTGCTACAAAAGGCACCTCCACTCTTGGCGGAACTGGAGCAACATGTATTGCCTCTCCATCCCCATGTGGCACTGCAATTGGTGGTACTGGCGCCTGCTGATCCATTCTTGCCCGAATATCCGTGAGGCTCTCCCAAATTCTTTCTATCATACGCTGGGTGCTTTTCTCCGGATCATCTCCTCCACCACCCCAATCTCTCCTATCAGCCATTTCAGAAATTTCCACATACACAAAACACCAGACAAAAATCAAAACCACGAATGATCAAAAACCAGGGTTCCTACCAGCAATGTATAATGACTGAAATAAGGCTATGTATCTTTCTAATTCTCTTATATTAACACGGACCTTGCTCATTTGAGGTTTACCTTGCAGTTGTTAAGAGATAGCCAGCTGTTTGCTAAATTTAGTAAGTGTGAATTCTGGTTAAAGAAAATTCAGTTTTTGGGTCATGTTATTTCAGCCAAAGGAGTAGCAGTAGACAGGTTGGCAAATATTATGTTGAAAGAATTGTTCCACTGCATGGTATTCCGAAGACTATTGTATCTGATAGAGATCCAAGATTTACTTCTGGTTTTTGGAGAAGTCTGCAGAAAGTAATTGGTTCTGAATTGAGATATAACTCCGCTTATCATCCCCAGACAGATGGTCAGACAAAGAGGACTATTCAGACAATTGAAGATATGTTGCGGGCTTGTTGCTTAGTTTGGGGAGGTAGTTGGGAGCATCATTGGGAATGGTTGAGTTTGACTACAATAATAGTTATCATACCAGTCTTGGGATGGCACCGTATGAAACTTTATATGGAAGGCCATGTAGAACCCATTGAACTGGCATGAAGTGGGAGAAAGGTAATTAGTGGGTCCTCAATTGATTCAGCAAACCACTGAAGTAGTGAAACTTATTAAAGAAAAATTGCAGGCAGCTCAAAGTAGGCAGAAAAGTTATGCAGATGTGCGGAGGAGACCACTTCAGTTGAGGTGGGAGATTTTGTTTTTCTGAGAGTTTCCCCGAGTAAAGGTATTATGAGATTTGGCAAGTCTGGGAAGTTGAGTCCAAGGTATGTGGGACCTTTCCAGGTGATTAAAAGAATTGGGGAAGCAGCTTATAGGCTGGATTTGCCAGCTGATTTTGCAGATGTGCATGATATTTTCCATGTCTCCATGTTGAGAAAGTGTATTGAAGATCCAGCTCAAATAATTAGATATCAAGGTGGTGACCTGAGGCCGGACATGACTATGCCAGAGTATCCGGTGCAGATCACAGATCGAAAGATAAAGAAGCTGAGGAATAAAGAAATTGAGCTAGTTAAAGTGAGATGGGAAAATAGATTAGGTGGTGAGGATACCTGGGAGTTGGCCGCGGAAATGGCTAAAGGGTATCCCTATCTGTTGAATAAACTTGTGTATTTTCTTTTTAGATGATAGTACTTGTAAAAGTATGTTGGTATGAGTTGTTTAACTTCGAATTGTGTTATGAATTTCGAGGTCGAAATTTTCTTTTTAGATGATAGTAATGTAACGTCGCGTGTATTTCGGATCCAAGCGGATCGTGTGTATTGTGATTGTGGCGGCCGTTGTGAGGCCAGTGTGAGTCGGTTGTGTGGAATGCTTGGTGTGAATATGTGGTTTGAGCAGGTGAAGAGCAGGGTTGGTCGTGAAAAGGAACGGGACCTGCTGCTGTTCAGTTGAAGTTGGCGGCCAGGGGTGGTCGTTAACTGTTGGCGTCCAGCTTAGTGGACGTTTACTGCATGAATTTGGCGGCAGTATATGTGGACGCAGAGGGTGGCGGTTGCTGTTGGCGGCATGGGGGTTGACGCCAACCTGAGAATGGTGCAGGTTATAGGCTCACCCGAGGGCAGTTCTCTCAGCTCTCACTCATTCCCTCTTTCCCCAGCTTGCTGCCCCCAAGTCTTTGAAGCTTCCTACAGGTACCGAGGAGTAGTTGGACGATCCTAGAACGTGTGGCGTCGCTTAATTGCGCGAGGAAACGTCGCGGCGTGGTGCAATTCGCGTGGGAGCTCGCGGAGGGCTCGGCGTGAACGGGGGATTGCAGGAGATTTTAACGCGTCTGAGGTAGGGGACGAACCCGTTTAGCTTCGTAGAACATTAAAACACATCATAACTACTTGAACCAGCATGATAATGCATGTTTGGATCATGTTGCACCATATGAGGATAATGGGTGGTTTGAGTAGTTTAATGCATGAAGCATGTTCCAGTGGGTTATATTGGGTTCCTGCATGTTAAAAGAATAGTTTTTATATGATTTTCTGTAGTTAAAATGGCTGGAAAGCCCGCAGATCCGAATTAGGGTTTCTGCATGGTTTATGGCCGAAGAACTTGGCGTCAAGATCGCTTGTCGCCAAGATCCTCAGCCAGGAGGTTAACGGACAGGACCCTTGCCGTTGACTCCCTGTAAGCAGCAGTCGATGTGGCCGCCTACCTCTATATGAGCAGAAATGACTAAGTACAGTATTTATCGTTATTGCATGTGTGTTGACACATGAGGTGCACTGAGTGCACACGGTTCTCGTGTTTAGCATACAAAGTATACAGTTAGCTATCTACTTTAGTGACTGCGTGTTGTTTACGTGAGTCAGTTGGGTTCACGTGGAATGGACCATGGTTACTTGTGGTTTACGTGAGGTTTTACGTGGTTTGTGTGTGACGTGCACGTGGTTCTGTGTACGTGGCGAGTAGTACGATGCCTACCGTGGTTACCTCTCCAGTTGGGTGCCCCAGGTTCTTTGTGAGCTAGGCTGTTAGCTCGGGGCTTTGTCCCGATACTTGTGTTGTACCGTCGAGGTCTGTGTCGTTTGACCTAAACACCCTCACTCCTGTGTTGAGTTGTACGTCCGACTGAGGGAAAGACGACAGTGGGACAGTGACACTTGTGTTTGTTTTTAGTCACTTGTAGCGCGCTCGTAGTTGGGGGTACGGACACCAGTAGACGTACTGGACCCCAGCTAGTCCTTTTCCAGTGCCTCACTCTAGAGAGCCCAGGCCAGGGTCTCTGGAGGTGCCAGGCATGGGCCTGTGACCGTGTGGTCTGCAGGTGGTGGTGTTAGTGGTCTCCACAGTTGCTTGACCTTTTTACGTGGAGCGGCAGCTGTACCTTTCGTCCGTGGCTGCGAGACTGAGAGGTAGACCTGTGTTAGTTGTCCGAGTCAGTTTCTGGTGTCGCGAACCAGTTCACGTGGCTCGTGTTGGCTGTCTCTACTTTAGCTTGTACACCTGTACTGGTTTGCCGTTTAATTATTACTGTTGTTTCTCGTAGTCGGCAGACGGTGAGTACTTTTACAGCTTTTCTTACCTGCTTAGCTGTTATATTAATTGTTGGTGTTGTTTACTATTCGTACTCGTGGTGTTTGTTTCGCTCGGTTTTGGGGGAGTTCCCTACTAAGCCAGTGACTAGAGAGGCTCACCCCTACCCCCACAGGTGAGAGCGAGGAGGACGTCTCTCGTCCGACGTCCAGTTCCGGGCCGCGCCGTAGCGGTGCAGGGTCAGTACCTCCAGCGGAGTAGTTCCATCTGTGTAGTTCTCCAGCAGTGTAGTTTTGTAGTTG
This sequence comes from Colocasia esculenta, assembly GCA_014218235.1. NCBI lineage: Eukaryota > Viridiplantae > Streptophyta > Magnoliopsida > Alismatales > Araceae > Colocasia > Colocasia esculenta. Next base: position 2,143,612 of record CM024757.1, read on the forward strand.
TTTACTTTCTTCAGTTGTACCTCGGGGTATGCCCCAGGCTCTTGTACTTCTTTTTAGTTTTTGTGGAAATTTGGCTATGTAAACTTGTGAAATATATATGAAATGTGGTGTGTTCCTTTATGTTTACACGGACTGTGGTTTGGTATCCCTTGCGAGGCTTCGGCCCGTTCGCGGGAGGCGGACTCAGATCAAGTACGTTATCGGTTTAACGGGCTTGGCCGAGACAATCCATCACAATTTTCCTCTGTTCTCAACGCACGCATCGGTTATTGATTCACACGTTTGTAAGTTCGTATTATTGTGGACATATATTGCCCCACTGTTGCAACATCTGGCGCCCACCATGGGGCACTCTGTGTGATTCGATCAAGCTTCAGGTGCGGTCGAGATGTTGATTGCAAAGTTTGAAGTGCAGAAGTTTGACGGCATGATTGACTTTGGTCTGTGGCAGAAAAGAGTGAAGGCGGTTCTGGTGCAGAACAATCTTCACAAAGCTCTTCTTGGGAAGGAGAAGTCGGGAAAGAAGGATGATGATTGAGACGAGCTTGATCTGAAGGCTATGAACACTATTCAGTGATGCCTGGTTGATGAGGTAATGTATAGCGTTGTCGATGTTGAGACTACTGCTGATTTGTGGGAGAAATTAGAGAAGCTTTATATGTCTAAATTGCTCACCAATAAGTTGTATTTGAAAAAGTAACTTTATAGTATACGCGTGTCTAATGGCACTGATCTTCTTGAGCATATGAATATTTTCAATAGATTGATTTGCAACTTCGCAGTGTGGAGGTGGAGGAAGAAGACCAGGTTCTTCTTCTTTCATCTTTGACAAAGTCCTGTGACCATTTCGTTACAACTATCCTCTATGGTAAAGACACGTCGAAAATGAAGGAGGTTAAAACAACTTTGCTATCAAATGAACTTAGACACAAATCTGGTGCAGGTGAGAGTTTGGTAGTAAAGGATTCGGGTCAGGATAGAGGACGTCAAATAGAAGGGTGGCAAGAAGAATAGGTCCAGGTGATCCAAGTCAAAAAGAAATGACAACAAATGTCGCTATTGCAAAGAAGAATGTCATTGGAAAGCTGATTGTCCCAAGCTTCAGGACAAGTCCAAGAAAAAGAATAAACAACCAGAAGAGGCCAGTGTGGCTTCTGATTCAGAGAAGGAAGGAGATGTGTTGATCATCTCCTCAGGTATGGATTCTACTGATGCATAGATTCTTAATTGATTCTGGATGTTCCTATCATATGTGCCTGCATAGAGATTGGTTTGATACTTATGCATCTCATGCTGGGGGTAGAGTTTTGATGGGCAACACTAAATGTAGATCTATTGGGATATGAACAATAAGAATTAAGATGTTTGATGGGGTAGTTAGAACAATAACTAAAGTCAGACATGTTCCTGATTTGCGTAAAAGACTTATTTTCCCTTGGTGCACTTGATGCAATTGGTTGTCATTTCAATGGTGCTAATGGCATTTTAAAAGTTAAAGGGTGCATTAATTGTCATGAAGGGAGAAGATTGGGTCCCTGTACAGGTTGCGTGGAAAAAACTGTGACAGGGGATGCTGCTATTTCATCCTCTTCTGATGTTGATACCACTCTATTGTGGCATGCACGGCTTGGCCACATGAGTGAGAGGGGGATATTAGAGTTGCATAATAGAAAGCTACTCAAGGGTATTAAAATTTGCAAATTGGATTTCTGTGAATCATGTGTTCTTGGCAAACAATGCAGGGTTAGATTTGCTACTTCTTCTAGCAGAAGTAAAGAAATCATTGAGTATATTCATTCAGATGTCTGGGAGGCAGCACCAGCGACATCTCATGGAGAAGCAAGGTATTTTATTATCTTTATTGATGATGTTTCCAAGAAAATTTAGGTGTATTTCTTAAAGCAGAAGTCAGAACTGTTTGAAAAATTCAAGAGCTAGAAGGCCAGAGTTGAAAAGCAGACTGGTAAACAGGTAAAAGTTCTGCGAACAGATAATGGTGGTGAGTATACCTCAAAAGAGTTCATAAATTTTTGTGAACAGGAAGGCATTGTTTATCATTTCACTATTCCTGGGAAGCCACAACATAATGGAGTAGCTGAAAGGATGAACAAGACTTTGTTGGAGAGAGCTTACTGCATGAGATTGTTTGCAAACTTACCAAAGCAATTCTGGGCTGAGGTAGTTAACATGGTGTTTTATTTAGTGAACTGGTCTCCCTCTACAGCATTGGAGTTGAAAACTCCACAGGAGGTTTGGTCTAGTAAATCTGTTGATTATTCTGATATTCATATTTTGGTTGTCATGTTTATATCTTATTGTAGGATGAGGAGAGGACTAAACTTGATGCCAAGTCTAAGAAGTACATCTGTCTGGGCTACAAAGTTAAAGTGAAGGGTTACAAGCTTTGGAACCCTACCACTCATAAGGTGGAGCTTAGTAGAGATGTTAGATTTGATGAAGCTTCTATGTTCAAGAAAATTGAAAAGCAGAGTCAGAATGTGGACAACCCCAGTACCTTGGTTCAGGTGGAGCTGAGTAATGAAGACAGTGGTGGAAGCACCAATCAAGAGGAATCTCCACAGAAGATGATGCAGTTGAACAACCACATTCAGAGGAGCCTTACAATATTACACAAGGAAGAGTCAGAAGAGATACCTAGTTGCCATTGAGGTTTAGAGACACTATGGCATTTGCTTTTCTAGTTATTTCTTCTAAGCCTTGTTCGTTTCAGGAGGCAATTGAATGTAAGGACAACAAAAAGTGGCTAAGTGCTATGGAGGAAGCGATGGATTCTCTTCACAAGAATTAGACTTGGGGGTTGGTGAGACTTCCCAAGGGCAAAAAGGTAATTGGCTGCAAGTGGGTGAAGAAAGAAGGAAGCTTCAGTTGATGGAGAACCGTCAAAATACAAGGCAAGATTAGTAGCCAAGGGCTATGGTCAAAGAAAAGGAGTAGTGTAATACCCCAAAAATTTCATTAATTAAAAATTATAAATAAATTGAAAATTTTTCAATTTATAATTTTAAACTAGTTAAAAAGATACACATCATTATTTCATGTGTGTAAACTCATATAAAAATTTCGTAAAAATAACAGTTATACTTTAAATAATATTCTCTAATGACCCATCAAGAAATTTGGGCTTAGAAAAATTATTTGAATTAAGTTTCAGAATTATTACAACTTATTATCGTAATTAAAGAATAAGTCGGAGAATCCATTATCATGTAAGTCAAAGTGAATTAAAAATTAAAATAAACATGTGGGTAGACTCCAAACATGTGTGTTGATAGCCTATTATGGGAACTAGACCAATGGATAATTTTAGCCCATGAATAAATTCTCTAATTTAAAATAGATAATTAAAACCCATTAAGTAAATTAAGTATATGAGTTATGTGATTGATCCAAACATAAGTTATTGGACCAAAGACAAGAGCCCAAATGATGGATGGGAGATAATTATGATTAAATTTGTGGCTAAACTATTGGTAAATTAAAAAGGGTAAGAAAATCTCTTTAGAGATCATGTAATTATCATAAAATGAGTCCTAACCCTAGTCTAACTCAATAGCAATGAAATGGAGCTCTATCCTAATCTAAAAAGGTGATTTAGATAAGAGAAAATCGGGATAAATATAGGAGACTCATATTTAAATGAGTTTGAAATGACATAATAAAAGAAAATACTATAAAATGATTGTAATTACACTATTACCTAATTAAAAAAGGTCAATAAATCACTAATATGACTCATATAAATTCAAAATAAAGTCCTAACACGACCCAACATAAGCCAATAAGGGTGATAAATACTAGAAAAAGGCTAGATAAATAGGAAAATTTGGAGTTGGAGGAGAGGTAGAGTTGTATTAGAAAATAACACCACAATATCTTTAAATAAACCCATCAAACCTTCATGGCCGACCCTAATGTTTATTTGGGATCTCTTGGACGTGGGAAGGAGGCCAAAGGAGGAGGAATTTGGGGTGGAGAAGGCTTGGAAGGAGAGCTTCTTTGTGTTTTTCAAGTGCTAGCCCTAGGATCACAAAAGAGCTCAAAGATAGACAATCTCTCAAGCAAAAACAAATTAATTTTGACCCTAGACAGACCATGATCCGAGCATCAAAAGCCTCATATTTTCCCCAATTTTCATCATGTCCGTCAAGAGTATTTCGTGCTCAAAGTTCTGTTAAGAACATGCATCTGACTTGACTTGTTCACCCTAAATCCATGTTCATGTTTGATCTCATGCCATGAAACTTTTATTGTACATTATACTTGATGTCAGTGATCTAATGATCCTATTTTCCCCAATTTCTATCAAGTACCCTTTTTGAATTTAATCGTTTTTCCACATCACTATGTCTGATTTTGGTAGAAGTACCTAGTATATAACATGATCATATCATGTCAGAAGTCTAATTACTTCTTACTGTAGATACCCTGCAAGTCTAGTTTCATTTTAAACTAATTTCATGATTTTTCATCAGTATATTATTGATATTAATTTTTAAAGACCCCTGTGTCAAGCCCTTGCTTGTATGAACCGCAGCCCAAGGTGACCTGACCCACCTTCTGAGCTCAGGCCGAGACTCTGAGAACGCGACGACCCGATAGGTCGCATTGTCAGCCAGGTTGCGACAAGGTATCACGTTGCATTCTTAACGCGAAGGGACCCTACGTTGTGATCTTCTATCAGGTCGGTCTCGACCTGAACGTGTCGCCCCGACACGTCGCGACGAGAACCACGTCGTCGCGTTGGTGTCTTGGCTGGACTTGATCGCGTCGGCACGTCGGTCGCGACCTGAACGTGTTGGCCCGACCCGTCGCGACCAAAACATGGCCGTCGTGTCGGCCCAGTCTGTTGCGACCTGAACGCGACGCTGGCAGACGTCGCGACCTGACTGTGATTGCCAGAAACCCTAATTTTTAGGTAAACCATGTTAATCATGCTCTATAATTATTATTTAACCTCTGCAATGTATTGTTATCAACCTTAACGACATGTTAATGTATTTTTTATAATATCCACATGATTTATTTAACTAAAAGATGTGTGCACAACTCTCATATGTTATCAATGATTCTCTCTCACATGCACACATCAAATATGAATTTTTTCCATGAGACCTTACTAAATTTACTGAATAATGTATCTGGTAATTAAGTCTAATTATTCATGTAAATTTTTTTATTATTTTAAATGGATTGGTCTTCAATTTATTCGTCGATTAGATATCGTTATCGCGTCCCTCTACCTCGAGCACTCAAGGCTAGATGGACGACCGTTTCTATACACACTTTATCTTGGCTTGGATGACCTCTCCATTGGGAATACTCCTGACTGGACCAAGAACACCTTGACGATGCCTCCGTAAGACTCCTTGGCTTTGGCGGACGTCCATTACCGATGAGCAGGTTGTACCATCAATACCTATTATATTCTTAGGGTTCAGCATGATCCAACGACCTTAGCTTGTTCTCTCTTACCATGAGACCACGTCGGACCTCTGACCTGTGTTTATAGCACGGTTATTGGGCAGTTGTGACTTCTACCGGACTGCCGGCACACGATTGTGTGTGTTGTGCAACTGTTACTATCGCATGTTTAACGACGATTTATGAACGTGACCCTCGTTCTTATCTACTTTCTCTATCTTCTCATCTATTCACGTTCTCTCTATACTCTCGTCTATTCTTCAATTACACTCATCTACTCTTGGTACTCTATTTGGCCATCTCTTGATTGTCTAAAGATAACAAACATGATCAATGCCAGACAACATGATAAAGGGCCCGATCTGGTCCTGGAAGGTGCACCCGAAAGACTATTTACTCGCGGGGGTTCAATGATCAGGGTGTTCGGCATGCATCCAAACACATGACTAGCAAGATTTAATCTAAGACAATCAATCAAAATACTTGTTCTCGTGGTTGAAAGAATATCAACCAAACATGTTATCGCAACTAGTGCACTTTTGTGCAACCATACATGCTTTCTCGTTATATGACCAACCTGTTATCATGCTTGTTGATCTATTTTCATGTGAAAGTATTCTCGTTCTCTTGCTATCTTGTACATTACTTTCGTGACTATACTTGATCGTTCTCTTTAGTTATCCTGCTTTACAAGTCATTAATTACTTAAAGTATGCATGTTTATACGAGATATTAAGTCCTACTGAGCGTTATCGCTCACCCTGCGCTATATATTGTTATATGTGTTTCAGGTAAGTCGAATGGTAACATGACACACACTAACGGGGATGGACCAGAGTGATGCGCGACCTAGCGTCATAGCGATGGAATGACCTTAGTATCATAGAGTCTAGTTAGTTATTTGCTTAAATATCATTTCCAATGTAATGATGTCATTGAGCTCTATGTTTTGACTCAGAATTAGTTGTTGTAATAGTTTAGGTGAATTATCAATAAAATGAAGAGTTTATTGTAATTATTGTTCATTAGTTGCTCTAATTTTTGTGACTGTACGCACAATTTACACTACCATATATATACATTGCTCACATCTCCCCGACTTATTCCGCTGCTAAATTGGCGGTGTGTGACAAGTAGACTTCACAGAGATATTCTCTCCAGTGGTAAAACATTGTTCGATCAGAGTTATGCTAGCTAAGATGGCAATGTGGAATTTGGAGCTGGAGTAATTTGATGTGAAGACAGCTTTTCTGCATGACAGTTTAGATGAGGAGATATATATGTTACAGTCAGAAAGTTTTATCCATAAAGGCAGTGAGAGACTGGTGTGCAGATTGAAGAGGTCTTTGTATGGATTGAAGCAAGCTCCACGTCAGTGGTATAAAAGATTTGATACTTTTATGGTTTCACATGGCTACAGCAAGAGCAGGTATGACAATTGTGTTTATTTTCGTTTTCTCAGTATGCAAGGGTTCAATTATTTTCCTCATGCTTTATGTTGATGATATGTTTATTGCTTGTAAGCATATGCAAGAAATTGTTAAGCTTAAACAGGAACTTAGTTTAGAGTTTGAGATGAAAGACCTACGTGGTTCCAAGAAGATCCCAGGTGTTGAAATCCAGAGGGATCGGCGTAGCGGGAAGCTGTGGTCAACCCAGAAGGGTTATATTTGAAAAGTATTGGCCAAATTCAACATGAATGAGGCCAAGGCTGTAAGTACACCTCTTTCTCAGCAATTTAGATGATCATTGCAGTAGTGTCCTCAGACAGAGAAAGAACGTCAGGAGATGCTAAAAATACCGTACTTCAGTGCGGTTGGTTGTATAATGTACACTATCATTTGCACTAGGCTTGATTTGTCTCAGGCAATCAATGTGGATAGTAGATATATGGCAGATCCAGAAAAAGAGCATTGGAATGCAGTAAAATGGATTTTGCGATATCTCAAGAGTTAATCAGATGTTGGTTTGTTGTTTCAGAAGAGCATTAGTACTGATATTCTAGTTGGTTATGTTGACTCAGATTATGCGTGATCTGGACAAGAGAAAATTTACTACAAGGTATATTTTTACTCTAGGTGGAGCTCCCATCAGTTGGAAGGCAATGTTGCAGGACATCGTGTCATTGTCAGGCTAAGTATATTGTTGCAGTGGAGGCCGCTAAAGAGGTAGTTTGGCTGAAAGATTTGGTGAAAGAATCAATGTTTCTCAGAGAAGAAGCGTCGGTTGCATTGTGATAGTTAGAGTGTAATTTGTCTTGCAAAAGATCATGTTTATCATGCAAGGACAAAACATATATATAGATGTTAGATATCACAAGCTGCGAGAGTTCGTTGCACATGGTGACATTCAACTTGAGAAGGTTCCTTCAGAGGAGAATGTTGCTAATATGATGACAAAGCCACTACCGACAGTCAAGTTCCGACATTGCTTGGACTTGGTAAATGTTCGTGACTACTGAGGTGTGAAGGCCCCGTGGAGAGGGGGGTGTTTTTACTTGAAGAGAGATTTTATTTTTTATGTAGAAGTTTAGTGGGAGCATTTATTATTTGTTTCTTTCTTTACCACATCAAAAGGTAGAATTTGTTGTTTTAGTTTGACTTTGTCAAACAATCATTACCCCATTATGTATTGGGTATGGGTTTTTCATATCCAAATATCCAAATACCCAATGGCCCTAGGATAGACCCACGCAAAGACGTGTTGGGTATTTTTTCCTTGGTCTATTCTCTCTTCCGAGAGTAAGGATTCGCAAGGACGTGGGTAGAAGATGTTCTTGCGAACGTGCTACGGGTGGGGGTGTTTTCCCATTGTGCTCTCCTCTTCCTCCATGGTTTGATGGTGGAGATCGTGGGTGTTGTTGTTCGAGATTTTACGGAGCTATTTGAGGAGCACGTTTCAGAGGAAAACTGGGTTGATTGAGGTTTGCTTGCTTCGTTTGAGAAAGATCACTCGACGTCGATGTAAAAATATTTTTCTACTTTATATTTCTTCTATGTCATAGTGAAATCTCTCTACTCTCTCTGTAGACGTAAGAAGACACGTCATTTTTTCGAACCACGTAAATTTTGTTGTCTCTCCTTATGATGTATTTGTCACGCATCGTTTGTTAATTCATACGCTTGTAAATCCGTATTATTGCGAATATATTACCCCACTGCTGCAACATATGTTGGATTATCTTCCTATTATATGGCCATCATTTTTTCAAAAGAGGTATATTTGTTATCCGACTGTTAGAATAATTTCTATCCGTGCGAGACAAACGTTTTGTACCTAGAACTCGCCTTGACAACACGGGTCCAAAGTCCATACATGTCGCACGGATAATTCCTACTCGTGCAATATGGTCTAGGTAGTAACTATTTTCTTTCCCAAAGTTTAAACTATCAAATCTCCATATACTAAATCATTGTTGAAATCGATATAACATAGGGAAAAAATGTGTCTTGGTGACATATTTTACATCTTTCTTTATCTTCTCCGGCCGTCACATTTATATGAATCGTCTCTACTAATTTTCACTTTACTGCTCAGATCACAACGATGGTCCCTCTGAAGGGTCTGCCTCGGGGACGAAGAGGCGATGCATGCAGGAGTTGGTAGTTGTACTCACTGGACCAAAACTTCGTTGACTGTTGACCATCCCACTGGCCCACTCTCGAGGGTGCGCCTTCCCTACAGTGACCGGTCAAACGCAGCACGAAGGACGGCTACATCCCATATCTCACTGCTCCTCACAGTTGTAACCCTGTCGTATCCACATAAATGTGAGCAGTTGTCCCTTCCTAATCTTGCAGAATGAGAAGATTATTATGTTAAATACGGTATGATCTGCAAGTCTGCGACTTAGAGTACATTATTCGATGATCAGTTTCCGCAGCCACGAGCATCACGTCGTCGTAGATATTGCATTACGAGTGAGGAATTAAGGGTCCTTAGAATTATCCTCACAAGGTTTCTTTATTAACAGAAGAATTTATGCTTATATACAATATAATATACTGAATAGGGAAGTCACAGCTTTTTAATTCCCGAGGGCAGCTGTGAGGGTCGGCACAGACCCACATTGTGATAAGCTGGATCCTTTAAATTAAACTATATACATACATCTCTCTAGAACGCTATGATAAGTGCGGCCGCCGCCAGACCAGCAGGACTGAGAGCACGGTATGTGAAAGCCTGGCTGCAGCTCGTTTTCCCAGCAGAAGTGGAGGACCGACCTCGCGCACGCAGCATCTATTTCACTGCTACACCGCGCCAGACCAGAAGAACGCGCGCGCAAGGCGCTCCCAGATGTGTGTGTGTGTGTGTGAGAGAGAGAGAGAGAGAGAGAGAGAGAGAGAAATTAGAGAGAGGGAGACTGTGGAGTCTCACAAGATGAAAACATCATTAGTTTAATTGCATACATACCCACAAATCAGAGTAATATATAGAAAAGAGAGAGATTTGGTACACATTTAAATTTGTAAGATGATGACGCATGTCATCTTACTGGCTCATCAGTGCATCTATCAACATAGGGATAATACAAATGGGATTTTGTATGATTATTCCAAACACATGAAAGGAACGGAAAGAACATACGTCATTTTGGCGGCGGATGCATACATAAAGAGTACCCGGGAGCTTTCTTCTTGTCTCCATCTTCCATCTTAAGGTCAACATCTTCTTGACAACCCGTATCTGGTACGATTTGGGCGGCAGCCATCAGTCCTCATGGCTGGCACACGTACCCCATGAACTCCGGATCGGAGACCAGAGCCGCCATGGTGTCGGGGGACAGGCAGACCTCCAGCTCCACCCCGCCCTTGCCGTCGGCGGGTGGGAACGCCGACACCTTCCCGTCGAACTTGTTGGCCTTGCCGCTCCGCACAGCCACGGGGTTCCCCCATCCGAAGTCGTTGCCTTTGTACATGGGGAACCGCGGGGAGCTCCCCACCGTCAGCACACCACCATCCGGATTCCCCAGCGGGAAGCACCGCGGCGCCCGCTCCCACTCCGACACCACCCCACTCACCCTCTCCACACCGTACCCCGCCACGCTCTGGTGCACCAGCGCCGCCGCCCACCGCAGCTCCCGCGTCGCCACCTCTCCGACCGTCGCGGCAGTGGGGATGCTCTGGATGGCGTTGCCGAAGTAGAGGGGGTCGATGGGAGGGACGACCCGGTGGCGGCAGTTGACGGCGAGGCGGAGAGTGGTGGTGGCGTCGGGGCCGAGCTTGGGGCGGCGCGCCCGGGTCACCGACCTCCACAGCAGCGCGCACAGCGACTGGAACGATGATATCTCGCCCATCCAATTCCCCGGTTTGGAGGCCTCGGCCGTCCGATCCGAGTCGTAGCTGAGAGGACGGTTGACCGTGGCCTTGAGCTCCTGTATCGCCTCCCGGCTGAAGTGGAAGATCCACTCCCTCAAAGGGGCGGTGGCGTCGAACGTCACCGCCGGGACCCGGCCGTCGGCGAACCGGAGCACCGCCGTCGACCCGCCAAAGAAGTTGCGGGTAAAGTCCGGCGAGCGAGAGACTCCCTCGGCGCCATCGAGTGCGCCGCGGCGGCAGAGCTCGGCCCAGGAGTTGAAGAAGTTCCAGAAGGAGGTTCCGTCGACCACGGCGTGGTTGACGGTGCAGCCGATGAAGAGGGAGCCGTCTGAGAGCTCCGTCACCCGGACGGCCGCCAGCGGACGGGAGTGACCCTCGTAGCTGACCGCGCCGTCAAGGTCGAAGAGGAAATTCTTGACGGCGGCGGGCACGTCGGCCGTGGACACCGCGAGCGTGACCTGGGGGAGGGTGAGCACCGGGTCTCCGGCCGGCCCTGTCGCGGCGGCGAGGGTGTAGTGGGAGAAGGGGACGCCGGAGTCGTTGCAGGAGATGAAGATGCGGCCGTCGGTGTGGGTGACGAGGCGGCCGGCAAGGGCGGGGAAGAAGGTGAGCGCCCTGGAGAAGGAGAAGCGGAGGAGGGAGAGGAGGTGCTGGACGGGGAGGGGGGGCTTGGGGAAGAGGAGGCCCTTCTGGATGTAGTGGCAGGAGAGCATTGGGAGGTCGGAGACGGAGAGCTTGAGGTCTCCCATGGCCGACTTGCGCGATGGACACACCACGCAGTTGGAGACGAGGGCGACAGCTGCGCATTGCGCAGGGGTGTAAGCACGAGCATGAGCGGAAGCAGCAGTGCGGGCAGGAACATGAACAAGAGGAACAGGAAGCGAGGAAGCAACAGAACCCTCCATCTTCTTCTTGTACTGCCACCGCCAACAGCAACAAGGACGGCTGCGCTGCCTCTGCGCTCCCTTCCTTGCCTGCTGTCGGAGGAAATGTGTGCGGGTTATGTGGAAAGGAGCTGCCGGGGTTTATATAGGGATCCGTGGGAGGGGCATCGGTTCATGCACTTGCTGGGTGGTCGGTGGCAGCGCTGTGCTGTGTTCTCTGTTTGGCCCATGTGTGTATGTGTTTGTCCTTCCAGCTCCAGACAACTCATCACAGTAGATTTCCGAGGTTTTTAATTAAGAGGGGAGGAGATTGCCTGAGTGTGGGAGAAGCATTAAGCACACATGGCGCTCGACTCTTCCTGTTCTCCTCTAAAAGTATTCGTAATTATACCTGTCTTTGTGCATCCATTGTGAGGGGAGTGGCTAGGAGTCTATAGCCTGCAGATCCCGTTTGGAAGCTCTCCTCGAGGAATTTTGCTGCGGAGTGGGAGAGCAGGATCATTAGGATGCTTGTTCTTCACTGCATGTGCCTGTGAAGGCCGGGGGCCGGGGCTATGTACCTTGTTCTTTTCCTCAGCGGAATATATTACGTGGAAACTAGACATACCTTCTTCCCGGCCTACTTCTTAGTAGGATAATGTTACTTATCCTTTTTTAAATACGTCCGCTCTCCTCATATTTTATCTTGATGATGTGTGCCCCTCGAAATATATTGGGTTTTATTACAAGTAGCTCCTCGGCTGCTCGGCTCAACTATACCTCGTCCGCCGATCGGACTCAAGATCGAAGACCGGGTCGGACTGGGCCCGGCACAGCTCGGGGAGGGCAAGGGTGTCATCACGTGCGAACCCGAGCTACTCGTCCTTCAAATCAAATTAAGGAAATCTCTACCTCGACCTCAGTCGTGGCAATAACATATTCATAAGATTTTGTAAAAAGTGACTCATGCGACAGCTGGAAGAGCTATTAATGAGGGGAAAGATCCAAAAATCATGCTCCCGATAAAGACACAGTCAGCGTGAGCTAGCTTGCCTCTTATAGCCGGGGTCAGTCTAGTTGACCTACCGTTCGTTACTCCGACCTACGGCAATGAAGGACATATCTTTAGCAGGATTTTCAGGTTCACTCTACGAAAACCTCTTTCAAGCAACCCCTATAAAAATAGATGAACATCCTTCATCCCAAGGTACGTAATCTCTGAAACATAAAACTCTCGACTCGTAGCTCTCGAGTTGACTTGATCATCGGAGTGTCTACCCACCGAGAAAACTCGGTGGTCTTGCAGGTCGGGAGCTCAGAAACATCGACACCGTCTGGGCTCACAATTGACCTCTCACTCGAGCGAGTCGACGTTCAAATGCTCAGGCGTTCAATGGGGCCCATAGTCTTTTGTCCCATTTCCCATAGCTACGACATTGAAGAGGTATGAAATTTTTATGTGTGCATCCTCCAAAAAATATTATCCACTCTTCAGGTGAGAGACTCAAATGTTTTTCTTTTAAGCACATATTTATTATTACTCTCTCCGATGTGGGGAATAAATACTCCCTCTACACATCTAATATAGACTATACTATATCTCTACATAGCTCCTTAATTAGTGAGATAAGTGTGTGCGGATTAATTTAGATTCGATAAGACGTTCCGGTAAGACACATGATCTCTTGTTTAATTTTTACATACAGGGTCAATATTGATACATGATATGTCAACGTACTGGAAGAGATATTATCTCCGTTTGAGATTTTGTAAAAAAGGTACCCTCTTAAAAGAAGAATAGTGGGTCTTCTTTTATAAGTAGACACTTATTTTCACTACATTTAATATAGTACTAAATTATATCTCTACATATCTAAAACACACACCTTCACTAATATTAAGAGACTCTTTCTAATGATGATCTTGCAACACTCATCATCAGGTGGTACTAATAGACGTATGTGTGTGTCTTAATTAATCCATAAGCAGCGGAGTTCAAGGTCGGCGGTGACTGGGTTTGAGTTGAAGCCTTATCTTAGACTAATTAATTAGCCTTAGAAGGTAGTTCTATTATAAAATTAACAGCGTATTACAGGTCTTCTATAAACACCAATATTATAAATCCAGAGCCAGAGGTGATTACACCAATGTGAAATCCCAGCCGTTTCCCAATCCTAATAAGCTGACAGATGCACCGGGGATCCCTTGCAAATCATTGTGTCCTCTGCTCTAGTGATCATTGGCAATTTGGCCTTATGGTTGGGCATGTCGGACCATCCTAGGCTCCTAGCTAGTCAAGTACGTCAAGTTTGTATCATACTTGTTGGTCTAATAATATTTTAAATTTATTATTATTAAATATAAATATAAATTACTACAAATTAATACAACATATTTCAATTCTTACTATATTTAGAGCACTTTTATATGGCCTAATTGGCCGGCACACCGTCCACACGGTTCCAAAGTTCATGTGAGCTGTATGTACATATATAACTCTTTGGGCTTTCTCAATTTTTTTACCTCATGTTTTGATCCCTTGTCAACAGTACTCCCTAGGTTTGGAAGGTCCTCATGAAGGCAAATGATACCTACTTAACCATAGTTCAGGGACAGGTTTTTTTAACAAAAATAGATAGCCGGGAGTTTTTTTTTTTTTTGGGGGGGGGGGGGGGGGGGATGTTAGGGGGTTATTAGGACATATCAAGATTAATTACAGGGTGTTATTTGAAATATCTATAAATGTCAAGGGGTAATATGAGGGGGGGGGGGGGGAACCCAAAAAGTACCAAAACCAACAGTCGAAAATGAGATAGATAGATATATAATTAATAGAGAGATTAGAGAAGTAGAGATCAGAACATCTTAGGTTTGGATTTAATGGAAGCCTACCAACAAAAGGAAGTTTTCAAATGTGTACTATCATGTAAGCGATTAAGCTCTTATTTGATCGAAGTTCTCAGTGCACATGAGAAGAAAGTTAACAGATTCCCTGTTCCCACATTACAAAAGACATAATAATGAACTTGCGAGATAGAAGTAGCCATGCTAAGTATCGTACACCTTAAGCCAAATAAACCCTTATAAGTTGTGGAATGTCGTGAAACACCTAATTTGCTATCCACAGAAGACAAATGTCATATTCTTACTATTGCCATCATAGGCCAACCATTGATAGGTCAATTTAATTAACATTTATTTTTATATAAAATGCCAAAAAATATGGCACCACAGCTTATAGTGCTTACGGGTTTCTCTAATTAAGGGAAGTAGAATGGATTCACCTATTGGTTACTCCATCCTCATTTTTATATGTATCTACCATAATATATATATATATATATATTATGTGGCTAAAACTTGAGGGAAGATATAACAAATTAAAGACTACATTTCCAAGTTGCCTGTCTTAAACTAGATTAAGGACCAGTTGTCATCAACATGCTTGCAAACTCCGTGGTCGGTGGCTGCTGACCATGATGAGGTGATGGTGCTACCAAGTTGACCAATGGGTCCCACAGGGACCGGCCCGTTGACGTTGACCCACCGGCCCACACTCCTTACACCTGTATGCCTGCCGGGTATGAGGAGTTCCCCTCCCCCCCCCGTTGTCGTATATAACTACTGCATGCAGCGGCATCCACATCGTGTCCCTCGTCTTTTCTTTTTTACGCGCTAGCTAGCTTGCTAGCTAGATCGTGCAGAATAATAGAGTAGACGTTAAGGATCGATACTACAGTTTCCGCAAGGGTTGCAACTTGGGGAGTGTATATACTATGGCAGCGTTCTTATCATGACGACTATCACATCGTTGGATTACGTTACGAATGGAGTGCATGGTTATACGATCGTACTCTGACAGGGTTTCTTTATATATTGAGGGGAGAAGGTTACGCTTAGTGGGAACCTCTGCATTGTTTAGGTTAATGGTCGTGCGGAAGAGGGGGGAGTAGCCGCCGTGGCCCGTGAGGGTCGGCGCAGACCCACTTTTTGATAAGCTGGAGGTTCTAATCATTAAACTATACATATGTATGTCTAAGTTCAGAAGCAGGCGAAGTGCTGATCAATATTTTGATCGTTATGGCCGCCTTCGGACATTCGACAGCTGCTTTCAGGCGATGTGGAAGGTGGAAACCCTGTAGATACTTGACCTGAGTCTGCTGCATGCAAGGTTGGATGCAGCTCATAGATATACTTTAGAAGAAGAAGAAGAAGAAAGAAGAGAAGCACCGACCATGCATGCCGTTGAGAGTTATCACCGTACCTACATGCACCCGAGCAGAAGAACATAGAGTAGAGAGGGAGCAAAAACATTGAAAAACCAGTAGATGTAGCATTTTGAGCCGTGGATCATAAGCTAACTTCATGGGCAAGTAGCCAAGGGTATTCATGTCTACACGCATGCTACCATGCATGTGAAATAATGAAAGCTAGCTAGAGTCTATATATGCATCTGACCACACTGATGGCTTGCCATATGAGAGAGAGAGAGGGAGAATATGGATCAAGGTCCTCAGTACCCCTGCATGTCATGGGGAGCTCCAGTACTAATTAAGCAAATGACCACCTGCAGTGTTATGGATAAAAGGATCCCATGCGGCGTCGTTGCAGTTGCCCTCGGTGAATTGAAATAACTTTAATTTGTAAGCTATCAGTATAATGCTTTAAGCCTTTGCTAAATCTTTAGAAGTAAGTAGACACCACTTTCTGAGCATCACCTTTGATCACTTGCTTCAACTGATCATATATATAGGTACTTGCAGCCCCAATATTGGTGCGACGACTAGGGGTGTTCACTATTCGTTCAAACCGAAAAACCAAACCGAACCGATCAATTGGTTTGGTTTGGTTCGGATTGAAGGTGAAAAAATTTTGGTTTGGTTTCAAACCAAACCGAAATTGTAAATTCGGTTTGGTTCGGTTTACAGATCTTGTAAACCGAACCAAACCGATTAAACCAAATTTTAATAATATAATTTTAATTTATACATATGTATCAAGTATTCAGATTTGTTTAATATATACATACATGTATATATGTAAATATACGCATTGTGTAGAGTAATATGGTCATCAAATTTTCACTTATCAATAGTATTTCCTCATTATATAGGTTGATGGTTAATTGAGTCAATATGTGCATATGTGATTAAAGCCTTACCTCCAAAAGAAATAGTAGGTTAAAGTCTTCTTTGTGAAAGACCCACTTATTTTCGGGTTAAACCAAATCAAACCGAACCAAACCGAATTATATCGGTTCGGTTTGGTTTGGTTTAAAAAAATTACAGTTTGGTTTGGTTCGGGTTGGCTCTGGTGATGGTTTGGTTTGGTTTTTAAAAAATCCTCTCTAAACCAAACCAAACCAAACCATGAACACCCCTAGCGACGACTGCTAAGTTTTAAGACCAGTTTGGACTATTTTTCATTGATTTTTTTTTAAATCTCGTAGAGATAAAAATCCTGGCCGACATGCTACTAATGTTGACTATGCACTAGATATTGTACCTCCGGCTTCTCGAGTAGTGCCACACGATGCAAGCACATTGGTCGAAAGCTTGCAGTACTTGTACATATAATATGCAGACACAAGGGCCACCCTGTACAGAGTTGTACGTCGGGGGAAAGTTTGTGGAATCTTCAATGGTTTTCTTGCGGGTGGACAAAACGGATGTAATTCCCCTTCATCCAATTGATGTGGCGTTTCCATTTGATGATGTTGATGTTATGCAACGGTCATTTCAAGTCGAGGAGGTTAAGAGAAAACGTGATATCGATCTCGTCAAACTCCGACTTTCAAGACCATCAAGAAATTTCAGTGGACAGACATTATGATGCTCACGTTAATATTAGAAGTCGGGATCTCAAGATGATTCAGAGAAATTGTGTGTCTCTACGTGTGGAGTGTCCTGCCTCTTATATATATAGGGGTAGACTACCCTAGGTAACTGTTGGGTGATCTCGTGATCCTCACACCATGTTGCCGTAACTGTCGTCTAGTCGTCGTCATAACCATCACGCCAAATCATGCAGATCGTGGTCTTAATGACTGATTTTATCGGGCACATGATCCACGATCATTACCTCAGTGGTTAATGGCTCGGTTGTTACGCGAGTCACGTTTCCAGAAATCCCGGGAACACATCATGCTCTGCGTCGGTTACGGCCGAGCTGGGTATGCCGCATCTTTGGCCGAGGTGCTATTGTCGGTTCAAGGGGTACAAAGAGGTCGGTCCATACGATGCTGAACGGAATAGGCAGAGCTATGATGCCGATTTGAGCAACGTCGCGAGGTCGAGCTAACCGACACTAGGACGTCAATCTAGTGGACGTCGGGATGTCGATCCAAGCCACTTCAAGTCATCAATTTGGGTTCTCTGGGACGTCAACCGAGTCGAGACTCTAGCCTACCTGTGGGAGTTCTCCCCATGTCGGATGATATATATGCATCTTTGTACAGTTGTTCAATATCAGATAGCCCTATTTAAGATGATAGATAGGGAGTTCTAAGATATCAAGATATTTGCCAATACTGTATTAATATGCTCAGTTGTTTTAACTTTTTACTTATGTCAGTGGAAACATCGAAAGATCATATATAGAGGTCATTTGAATTTGGGCAAAAATCTTTTACTTTTTTTTTTTTTACTTTGTTCATCCTGGCCTTTGACATCGAACATTTCGTAGCATATGATACATTCATGAACTTTCGTCCTTCATAGCAAGAGAAAGACTTGTTGCACTTTTCTATTGCACTTTTAGTGTACTTTGTACATCTTTAGTTGGCCAATGTGCTATTGGTACACTATGCCATCTAACGAGAAATACAAAAATACACTAAAAGTGCAATAAAAAAGTGCAGCAAGCCTTTTTTTTTACCAATTCAAAGAACGGCAAATCATTGTTTCCTTGTCCAATCTCACGGCGTCGCTTGCCGACCTATCATTTATACCTGCGTCTGCATGCATGCATGCATGTTTGGCATCCGTCCAAATTTAAGGCGAGAAAAAAGCTACGCAAGAACAGGAGAATACGGTTCTTAATTTGTTCGTTCGCTTTGCAATTGATTCTTCTCCACGTTACCCAATCCCCGCCCCACTTCTAAGCTACGCCAATTTCGATTAGTTTTAAGTTTATAAGATTAGTAAGTAATAAAGTTAATTGATGTAGATTAAAAGAAAATAATTTTATTGACTCACAGAAGAAAGAGAGAAGTTTTGTTGAATCTCGACAAGTAAAATTACATTTTTATCATTTATATAGCATTATTGCGAGACTTTTAACCTTGTCATAAGTATATTTTTGTGTCTGTGTTGGACCGAGGAACTTGATTTCCACGTTATCTATTTTTTTATCTGGTTTTATGGTATGAGTTTAGGATGTATAACCTTAATATGATTGAGAAATGCTGTCGGGAGCAAAGCTGAGCTGGGGGGCCGCGCCCCCCCGCACGCACGCCGCGTGGAGGGGGCGGGCCCCCCAGCATTAAATGCTGAATTTTGTTTTGTTTTTTTTTCTGTGCATTATTTGTGTGCACAAATACATCATTTGTGTGCACAAATTGTAAAAAAAACAGCATTTAATGCTGGGGGGCCCGCCCCCCTCCACGCGGCGTGCGTGTGGAGGGGCGCGGCCCCTCCAGCTCAACTGGGCTCCCGACACTGCCGGGAGCCTAGCATTACTCTATGATTTTATAGGCCTATGTGCAGTGTGGGTTGTCTCTGCGGATAGCGTGCGACCAAAAACACTCATTAACCGGGTTTGGTAGTGCTCTAGGAGTTTATGTAGGATCCCTACTACTCCTATCTGAGTACATTGATCAAAGATTGAACCAAAATACATATTTTTTCTTCCCCCAATCATGATATATCTAGTGGACAAACTTCGGGGCTTAGGTGGGATAGATTTATAGCAATTAAGTCCAGTGCAATCCAACCTTCTTCTCACCGGACGTCTAATCTCAGATGTGTTGTGAAAACAGTGGGATATACACATATTGCATCACATTTCATCCCAAATAATATGAATATTGCAAACATTGTATCAAGTACAATTCGAATATAGATAGCAATAGGCGATTCCCAAAGAGCATAAATAAGAGAGTTTACAATTATCATGATAAACAATGAATAAGCAGGTAATAAGCAATCTCGGTGGAGGCGTTCCGTATAGGAACTTGCCTTCGAGAAGATATCGCCCCCACTACATGGTGCGACGGGAACTGGCGATCTTCCCTCAGGGTACAACCACGATAACAACGGGAATAGATGCGCACACAAGTAATCCCGTAAAACGAAAGCCATCATCATAAACCTAAATCTCCTTAATATGTAGAACAAGTAAAAGTGCAGGGAGAAGAAACTGTGCACCGAACGACGAAGAAAACGTTCTCCCGCGGATGCCCGTAGATGAGCGCACAGGAATGCGTCCTTCGCTGGCGTCGAAGCGCACGGCGATGGCAAGAGACAGTCACGGTCGGAGGAGAGCAGAGTTCCCCTTTGGTGCGTCGCGGTTCCGGCAGAGAGACCAGGAAGAACCAGAGAGAGCGAGTCAACAGAGTTTCAAAAAGAAAACCCTTAGTATTTCTCTCTCTCTCTCTCTTCGCGTCTCAATACAACACCGCGCACGCCCCCTCCAACTAACCCACGTCTCTTCAGGAACGGGTGCGCCCCTTCACTTGAAAAAATGGCAAAAAGGTAAATAAAAAGGAGACAGAAGGCCCAGCCCAACCAAGTCACACACGCGTGCGCCCAGCCCAGCCCGGCACGGCGCGGCGGGCGCGCGTGTGAGCCCAGCCCAGCCCGGCCCGGCCCGGCGCGCGTGTGTGAGCTTGGTTGCATAGCTTCCTCATGTTCACTAGAACATATCCTAAGAAGTACCCTTAGATATAAGGCCTTCAACTTTCTTGTGTTTTCCAATATGGAACAAAAGCCCCACACACAAACACACAAGAACACAACTCCCTCTTAGAACCTTGAGTTACCCAATCTTCAAGACTTTAGCCAACACATCTTCTACCCAACATTTTCTACCCAACATTCCCCCACTAACTCATGGTTTGCAGAGAGGGAATAAAACATAGGAGACACATGTCATGCTTTCAGTGAAAGTACCTTTCGGGTTTGAACTTTCACCTAAGTATTCCAAATCTTAATATCACAGAATCGAAGTGAACTAGGTCTTGAACTTGATTCTTATATGTGAGAGTTGTCAAAGGAAACAACATAACATTAGGTTTGATAGCAATCTTCAGGGTTGGCGCCTTATGGCCATGCACCCTTTCCTGTATCATGAGTGCTTTCAAGAATAACCCAATTCTTTTATCTGCGGCCTCACAGAGACACTCACTTAGGTGGGCTTCTTCAAGGATGCACTGCTAACATCCTGCCTTACCGGGCTTGAACCCATTAAGAGCAAACAACTCATCCTATACTTGCAGTTGTAGACACTTTATTTATTAGGATTGCTGGGGAGAGACTCACATACAAAGTATCTAAATATATTTAAGTGTCTCTCAGTTCTTTCAACAGTTTGTTATTACCACATTGAACCTTCTTTGTAGGATCTCTACTCAGACAGGTTGGGTTGCCACTGCAGAAGAACTATGAACGGGTTTCAGTCCCATCCCCATCCTAAATTTCAGGACTAAATTTTTATTAAGCCCTTTGGTCAGAGGATCAGCTGTGTTATCCTTGGTACCAACAAAATCCACAGCTATCACTCCCTGAGACACTAACTCCCTTACAGACTTTAGTCTGAGTTGGATGTGTCTCCTTTCTTTTTGATTATACTTTGAACTTTTGATCTTTGCAATTGTGGTCATATTATCACAATGAACTGAGATCGCAGGTATAGGCTTACTCATTAGAGGAAGTTCTGTGAGAAGCCCCCTAATCCATTCAGCCTCCATACCAGTAGTGTCCAAAGCACACAACTCAGCCTCAAAAGTAGACCGAGATAGAATGGTTTGTTTAGTCGACCTCCAAGTGACTGCACCATTCCCCAAGGTAAAAACATACCCTGTAACACCGTTACTTCCTGAGTTTTCAGCTATCCAACTTGCATCACTATATCCTTCCAGGACATCAGGGAATTTCCCAAAATGCAAGCCTAGAGTGATAGTACCTTTTAGGTACCTCAGCACCCTATCCAAGCCTTCCCAGTGAGTACGGTCAGGACAGCTAGTGTATCTACTGAGTCTAGTGACGCATATGAAATGTCAGGCCTAGTACAGTTTGCAAGATACATCAAGCTTCCTATAACTTGGGAATATCGTAACTGAGACACAGGCACACCACTCTTATTCTTGTAGTAAATTCTTGCAGGATCATAGGGTGTACAAACAGCTTTGCAATTCAGATAGCCAAATTTCTCCAAAACTTTCTCAATGTAATGAGATTGAGAAATTGCTATCCCTTCAGCTGATCTAATCAGCTTCAGTCCCAGAATTACATTTGCTTCACCCATGTCCTTCATTTCAAATCTACTACTTAAGAATGATTTTGTCTCATTAACAATTCCCAAACCGTTACCAAATAACAGAATATCATCTACATAAAGACATAGGACTACACATTCATTACCTTTCACTTTGTAGTAAACACATTTATCAAACTCATTGACTATAAAGCCAAATGACATGATGGTCATGTCAAATTTCTCATGCCATTGCTTAGGGGCTTGTTTCAAACCATACAAGGACTTGACAAGTCTACAGACTTTCTGCTCACTACCAGGAGCTATAAACCCTTCAGGTTGATCCATATAGATCTCTTCATCAAGATCGCCATTTAGAAAGGCGGTCTTCACATCCATTTGATGGATAGTCAGATCATATATAGAAGCCAAGGCAACCAGCAACCTGATAGTAGTCATCCTAGTGACAGGGGAATAGGTATCGAAATAATCTATCCCCTCCATTTGTTTGAACCCCTTAGCAACTAGCCTAGCTTTATACTTGTCAACAGTTCCATCTGGCTTAAGCTTCTTTTTAAAGACCCATTTGCACCCAATTGTTTTAGAACCAATAGGAGGATCAACTAATTCCTATGTGCCATTAGCAACAATGGAATCCATTTCGCTTTTAATGGCTTCTTTCCAATGTCGTGCTTCAGTAGAAGCCATGGCATCCTTGAAAGTGGGAGGATCACCCTCGATCTGGAAAGCAATAAAATCTCTTCCAAAATCCTTGGCATTCTTTTGTCTTTTACTCCTTCTAGGTTCTACTTCCTCTTCCTGACTATCAGAATCAGGATGAGAGCTGGATGCACTTGCCCCCACATTTGTCATCTTTCCACATGATCTGGAATGGATGAAGATGTGGAAGGCCCAGTCTCAGAAGACACAGATTGAGGTAAACCAGTCTTCATGGGGAACACATTCTCAAAGAATGTAGCATCACGAAACTCAACTATGGTGTTAACATCTATGCCAGGAATCTCAGACTTAATCACTAGAAACCTGTATGCATAGCTGTTTTCAGCATAGCCCAGAAAGACAGTGTCAACAGTTTTAGGTCCCAACTTTTTCCTCTTGTGTTCAGGGACAAGAGCCTTTGCTAGGCACCCCCACACTTTAAGGTATTTCAAGCTAGACTTTTTGTTTCTCCAAAGTTCATATGGACTACTATCTTTGTGTTTCAGAGGAACATAATTCAGAATGCGGCAAGCCGTATTCAATGCTTCTCCCCACAAATAGCTAGGAAGTCCTGAACTCTGCAGGAGAGAGTTGACCATGTCAATAAAAGTTCGGTTCTTTCGTTTTGCAATTCCATTAGACTGTGGAGAATAGGGAGCAGTTGTTTCATGAATAATTCCATTGTCTTGGCAATATTCAATAAACAGATTGGAAGTATACTCCCCACCCCTATCAGACCTCAATCTCTTAAGCACATGACTTGTTTGTGTCTCTGCTTCCTTCTTAAAGATGATAAACTTCTGTAAAGCCTCATCCTTAGACTTAAGCAAATACACATAGCAGAATCTACTACAATCATCTATAAAGGTAATAAAATACTTTTTATGATCTCTAGTCAACACACCATTGAATTCACAGATATCTGTATGCACAAGATCCAGAATTTCTGAATCTCTCATCACAGAAGGAAAAGGTTTCCTAGGTTGTTTAGCCTGTACACAGATATCACATTTTTTGGTTTTATCAACAGTATGTTCAGGAATCAATTTCAGGTTCATCATACGTTTCAAAGAATTGAAGTTTAGATGACCTAACCGTCCATGCCATAAATCTGATGAATCTGATATGTTAAAAGCAACAGGAACAGATGTAGAAATAAAAATATCAACATCTAAATTTTTATTCAACACATGATTCACATACACTTTAAATAACCCATCAGACAAATAACCTTTGCCAATAAAAGATTTCTGACGAAGTATCACTACTTTATTACATTTGAAGTTGAGTTCATAACCCTCTCTCACTAAACTAGAACTAGATAAAATGTTCCTTCTGACACTAGGAACATGGTGCACCCTGTGAAGAGACAGTACACGTCCCGAAGTAAACTTCAGGTCCACGCGTCCAATCCCCATCACCCTGGCAGTGCTGCCATTCCCCATCATCACGGAGCAGTCATGGATGGCCTGATAAGACACAAAACTAGCCCTGTCAGCACATAAATGTACATTGGCCCCAGTGTCCACTAACCATTCATTGGGTTCATAGATTGCAAAAAGTTGAGGGTTAAGTGATACATACATGTCACCAGAAGAAGCCCCACCAGTCACTACATTGACCTGGGGTTGGGTTGCAGTGGTCTGCTGTGTCATTTTCTCTTTCCTTTTGGGACAGTCTCCACGAAAATGACCCTTCTGACCACAAACCCAGCAATCTCCTTGCTTCTTCTTCTTCTTAATCTTTCCCTTGGGTTTCATCTGTGAAGAGGAATCAACTTTGGGCTTGCCTTTTTGATCTTTATTCTTATACTTTGACACAAAGTTTGCACTTGCTTCTACAGGCATAGCAGGTTTCTCCTTCCTATGTTCCTCCTCAATGGCAATAGCTCTCATCAAGTCATCAAGTGAGATAGATCCCTTACGGTGTTTAAGGGCCATTCCAAAGTCCTCCCAGGACTTCGGAAACTTCTCAATGATGCACATGACTTGAAACTTTTCGGGGAGTTTCATTTCAGCCTCTGCCAAACCATGGATCATAAGGAGAAATTCATGTGCCTGTTCAGCCACAGATCTGCCCTCCAACATTGGAACTTGAGAAATTTACCAACGGAATACTTTTCCAGACCTTGGTCTTCCGTGTTGTATTTCCGATCAAGCTATCCCAAAGTGCCTTCGAAGTCAAGAATGAAGAGGAGCTATAGACATCGAAAAAGACATCAGACAGTGCAGTCAAGATGCACCCATGTCCCAGTCGATCCTTCTCCTTCCATTCAGCAGCCTTCTTTGCACTTTCAGGATCATTCTCAACCACCTTTGGAGGATCAGATTCTATAAACGAAATCAACCCAATCATAGTGAACCATATTTTCATTCGTTGTTGCCAACGTTTGAAATGTTGCCCAGAAAACTTTGCAGGCATTCCAGACATGTCCACTTTGAAGGTTGAGGATGATGATGCCATAAGCAATATCTTCTCGAAGACTGTTGTGAAAACAGTGGGATATACACATATGCATCACATTTCATCCCAAATAATATGAATATTGCAAACATTGTATCAAGTACAATTCGAATATAGATAGCAATAGGCGATTCCCAAAGAGCATAAATAAGAGAGTTTACAATTATCATGATAAACAATGAATAAGCAGGTAATAAGCAATCTCGGTGGAGGCGTTCCGTATAGGAACTTGCCTTCGAGAAGATATCGCCCCCACTACATGGTGCGACGGGAACTGGCGATCTTCCCTTAGGGTACAACCACGATAACAACGGGAATAGATGCGCACACAAGTAATCCCGTAAAACGAAAGCCATCATCATAAACCTAAATCTCCTTAATATGTAGAACAAGTAAAAGTGCAGGAGAAGAAACTGTGCACCGAACGACGAAGAAAACGTTCTCCCGCGGATGCCCGTAGATGAGCGCAGGAATGCGTCCTTCGCTGGCGTCGAAGCGCACGGCGATGGCAAGAGACAGTCACGGTCGGAGGAGAGCGGAGTTCCCCTTTGGTGCGTCGCGGTTCCGGCAGAGAGACCAGGAAGAACCAGAGAGAGCGAGTCAACAGAGTTTCAAAAAGAAAACCCTTAGTATTCTCTCTCTCTCTCTCTTCGCGTCTCAATACAACACCGCGCACGCCCCCTCCAACTAACCCACGTCTCTTCAGGAACGGGTGCGCCCCTTCACTTGAAGAAAATGGCAAAAAGGTAAATAAAAAGGAGACAGAAGGCCCAGCCCAACCAAGTCACACACGCGCGCGCCCAGCCCAGCCCGGCACGACGCGGCGGCGCGCGTGTGAGCCCAGCCCAGCCCGGCCCGGCCCGGCGCGCGTGTGTGAGCTTAGTTGCATAGCTTCCTCATGTTCACTAGAACATATCCTAAGAATACCCTTAGATATAAGCCTTCAACTTTCTTGTGTTTTCCAATATGGAACAAAAGCCCCACACACAAACACACAAGAACACAACTCCCTCTTAGAACCTTGAGTTACCCAATCTTCAAGACTTTAGCCAACACATCTTCTACCCAACATTTTCTACCCAACAAGATGTTCTATTTTGCTGTTAGTGGTGGCAATGTGCCCAAACTTTTCAATTTAGACAGCTCTGCAAGGCAAAAGGGTATGCCTAAGGCAAAATTTCTAGAAAACTCTTCGATGCTCAGCTTAGAGGATAAACCCATTGGGAAACTTTTGGGGAAAACTTTTCAATGCTCAACTCAGTTCGTGCTTTCCAAATGGGAGAAAGGTGGATATATAGATATAGAGAGATAGGGAGAGAGGGATTGTGATGACATGTGTTTTGTGATTTGATAGTGGCACCAGTGGTGGAGACAGGGGGAGTCAAGGGGGGCAATCCCCCCCCCCCCCCCCCTCCCCCATTTTTTTTGCATAAAATTTCTTATTAATTTTTTTTACATAAAATTTCTTTTTATGATGAACATGTGAAGAATTTTTTAACTTTATTATTGTCTCCCTCCCCTTGCGTTGAGTACACATGAATAATTATCTTATTAATTATCTCCCTTTTTAAATATTTCTGACTCCCCCGTTGAATGACACCTTTACGTCCTACATGTTCCAGATCATCCTTTGAGGCAAAGGGGTGAGTTCGGAAGGGAATTCCTAAGAAAAACATGTTCAAGTCAATCCATGGTCGAGCGTCACATTGAAGAGGAGAGTGGAGAGAGAGAGAGTGTGTGTGTGTGTGTGAGAAAGAGAGAGAGGAAGAGATGAGAGGGATTTTGACACATATTAAGTGATTTGATAATGGCATTTTTATCTGGGACTTTCTTTTAGTGCTTACAAATTCTTCTAACTTTATAAGACTAAAGCTCTTCCTTCTTCTCCTTCTTCTTCTACTGGAGCATTGGGTTGACAGGTTCAATGTCAAAGGGAGCATGAGTTTGAGTAATTGTAATGGAATATGGAATAATTTATGTATTCTATTAGATGAGAGCTATATAAGTGTTAATCCCATATCGGATATCTAGTTAGAGCTCCTATACTTATATGTCCCGAACCTTAAAATGGGCCTATTCTAGTGTTTTCGTCTCCTCTTTGTTTAATTTCCATGACCCATCTTAAATGTAAGGACAAGAGTCGTATGAGTATTAATGCTATATATCAGATATCCAAGTGAAGCTCTTATGCTTATATATCCTAGGTATTAAAATCTCAACACTTAAGTTTTGTGAATTTCTACCAATTCTTCACTTTTTTAGGATAAGATTTTATGATGAAAAAATTTTACTGTATTTGAGAATTGTATCTACTTTCTCATACACTTCTTACTTTTCATTGGAAGGGCATAATATACCTATACTATATTGGTCAATAAAAAGATCAAAGTATGTGAAAAAGTACAACTCTTAAGTATGGTAAATTTTTCTCTTTATGATTTGGACACCATACATCATTCATACTTTTGCTGGTGTTAATTCTGGATAAGCCTACTGTCGGTCGGATTAAGCGGTCCGGGTGAAAAAGTGGGATTATATATTCATTCGCCTAATGATTTGAGGTTTTTTTTTACTAAAAATGTATTCCTCATCTTTATCCAATTTATCCTTACTTAGCAAACTGTGGAAGTGGTTAGAGTAAATTCATGCTCCATCATAACAGGCCTTTTCTTTCAAACTAGAACTAAATAATTATTAGCAGATGATTAGTTTTCGGGGATCAAACCCGTACATAGACGCAGGGCTCATCTGCATATGGGAGGGAGGGGAATAAGAAAAAGAACTTTTAATGTAGCTGGATGCATGAGCTGCCTCAATGGGGTTAAGAGGTATATATATGTATATATATATATATATATTAAGGGTCAAATGTTACACCTCGCTCTTCTCCAATGGAGAGGTGCTGGGCGCCAAGGCGCGAGATTTGCTCGAGTGTCCGCGTTGGCGTTGTCCTACTACTTCTGAGCCCCACGCAGCAGAGTGCTGTCCAATGCAGCGATCATTTACCCAGGGGTCCGGGCTTTAAGAATTGAAAAATAGTTTAATAACATCATTTGATAACACATTAAAATAACACACTAATCAAAATATACCACAATCTCATTATTTATGAGATATTTTTAATTTTTTTATTTTAATTATTGATGTGACACAATTTTAATAATAATATTACCAAATGATGTTTCCAAATAATGTTACAAAATTAAATTTTCCTCTCTAATGATCTGTCTGGGCTTCCTGCCCGTTATAAAAGAATATTAGTTGTATTCTTCAGCTTAGTTGTCGGATCGATGAAACTTGAAAGGACAAAACACACATGCGCACGAAGAGACCAGAGCGGCAGCCACCGACCACCCAGCTGGTGCATGAACCGGTTCCCCTCCCGGCCTCCTATAAAAGCCCCCCTCAGCACGCTAACGAAGAGTGCGACGCCAGCGAGCCGAGTGCAACCAGAAGAAGAAGTAGTAGTTGTAGTAGTGGCAGTAGAGATTCTAGAGAAGAAGACGACCACCATGGACGGGTCTGCTGCTTCCTCTCTGCACAATATTGTTCCTGCAGCTGATCATGCTCTTGGCAGCACCGCTGCGTCCTCTCTTGCTCGGGCTTACTCCCCTGCGCAATGCGCAGACGTCGCCCTCGTCTCCACCTGGTTGGTGTATCCATCGCGCAAGTCGGCCATGGGAGAGCTCAAGCTCTCAGTCTCCGACCTCCCCATGCTCTCCTGCAACTACATCCAGAAGGGCCTCCTCTTCCCCAAGCCCCCCGTCCCCATCCAGCACCTCCTCTCCCTTCTCAGGGTCTCCCTTTCTCGTACCCTCTCCCACTTCCCCGCCCTCGCCGGCCGCCTCGTCACCCACCCCGATGGCGGCATCTTCGTCTCCTGCAACGACGCCGGTGTCCCCTTCTCGCACTACACCCTTGCCGCCGCGACGGGACCGGTAGGGGTCCCCGTCCTCACCCTCCCCCAGGTCACGCTGGCGGTCTCCACGGCCGACGTGCCTCCCGCGGTAAAGGACTTCCTCTTCGACCTCGACGGGGCTGTCAGCTACGAGGGCCACATCCACCCCCTCGCTGCCGTCCGGGTGACGGAGCTCTCCGACAGCTCTCTCTTCATCGGCTGCACCGTCAACCACGCAGTGGCCGACGGTACGTCCTTCTGGAACTTTTTCAACTCCTGGGCTGAGCTCTGCCGCGGTGATGGGGAAGGGATCTCCCGCCCGCCGGACTTCCGCCGCAACTTCTTCGGCAGGTCGACGGCCGTGCTCCGGTTCCCCGACGGGAAGGGGCCGGCGGTGACCTTCGACGCCGATGCGCCGCTGAGCGAGAGGATATTCCGGTTCAACCGGGTGGCCGTCCGGCACCTGAAGGCCACGGCTAACCGCCGGACCTCGGTGGAATCTGGCGGGTTCACCGAGATCTCCTCATTCCAGTCACTCTGTGCTCTGCTGTGGAGGTCGGTGACCCGGGCGCGGCGGCACAAACTGGCCCCCGACTGCACCACCACGCTCCGCCTCGCCGTCAACTGTCGCCACCGGGTCGACCCGCCCGTTGACCCCCTCTACTTCGGTAACGCCATCCAGAGCATCCCCACGGCGGCACCGGTCGGCGAAGTGGCGACGAGGGAGCTGCGGTGGGTGGCGGCCCTGCTGCACCGGAGCGTGGCGGCGTACGGGCAGGTGAGGGTGCGGGAGGTGGTGGCCGAGTGGGAACGGGGGCCGCGGTGCTTCCCCTTGGGGAACCCGGGCGGGGCGGTGCTGACGGTGGGCAGCTCGCCGCGGTTCCCCATGTACGACGGCAACGATTTCGGGTGGGGGAGGCCCGTGGCGGTGAGAAGCGGCCGAGCCAACAAGTTCGACGGGAAGGTATCAGCGTTCCCGCCCGCCGACGGGGAGGGCGGGGTGGAGCTGGAGGTATGCCTCGCCCCCGACACCATGGCGGCGCTAGTCTCTGACCGGGACTTCATGGGGTTCGTGTCGCCGCCGTGAGGACGGCTCACCTAGATCTGAACGTGGCATAATGTCTTGTTGGAAGACGAGAGTTGTCATGTCTGAAGTCTGAAGGTTTCAGTGCCCCTTCGTTCCTCATGCTCTGCGTATGCGACTTTGAATCTATTTGACGCTGTTGATTTATCTAATCCTTTTGTAATCCACCATTTGTTATATTTCAATAAAAATATAGCTGAGAAAAAAAACAAACAAACAAAGAACACTGCCTACACTGATCGAGGCAAGTGAGATCTTCCATGTCAGATGAAAAATTCTGTGTCTCAACCTGTTGATTAATGCACTCTCTTTTTTTTTGTAAAAAATGAAAAAGATTTGTGAAAGAGAAAGACTTAGTGCAAGTGTAATATGACTAGTCAACAAATTTATGTGGTATCTAATTATAATTAGGTTGTCACTTTATTTTTTTTGGTAACGAAGAAATCCCGCCCTGTGTGGTTTTATGGGCTCAGGGATTGGTGTTCGTGAACTCCAAGATCAGAACTTGATAGCTCCTACTTTTCGTGTACCCGTATTGCCCTTACCCCACTTGACCAGAAAAATCTCGAATTTACACACCTCAAAA
This sequence comes from Colocasia esculenta, assembly GCA_014218235.1. NCBI lineage: Eukaryota > Viridiplantae > Streptophyta > Magnoliopsida > Alismatales > Araceae > Colocasia > Colocasia esculenta. The sequence goes on from CM024757.1 coordinate 2,174,399, forward strand.
ATTGCATGTAAATCAGGTAAACCCCCCCCCCCCGAATCAAACTCGGAAAAACCTCGGTTGTCACTTTATTACTCTCTATGTGATGGGTACTATATAAATTATTATCTAATCATATTACACTTAAGTATAATATAAAAGTATACTAAATCTTTCACTTCACGAAAATGGGATCGGAATATATGAGTACTATAGCTCCTTCCCCAAGGTGATTTGGAGGCGTAAAAGGGATTACTTAACTAATTAGCCAGTTGGGCTCATCTTGGATCAGGCTGTTGACATGATTTAAAAGTACTTCTCAAGCAGTCAGAAGTCCGGAAGAAGCCAAATGCCCCCACAACAAAGAGCGCCGAATCACATATATAATAAAGGGAGAGAAAAGTACTGTCAGTGGTGAGATAAAGCTTCGGGTTACAGAGTTGGCTGGGCCCATTGTTTAATGGAATGGACTCCAGATGATAAAATAAAGTCTCTCCAATTATTGAGAAATATTTAGGATCTGTTTGGTCAGTGTTCGTTTGTCAGTAAAATATTTTTAAAAAATACTTAAAAAATCTCGAGCACCAAAATTGTAGGTTTAGGTGGCATTTGATAAATCTTAATTGATGTCAATTGTCACAAGGCCGATGCAAGTCGTCGGTGTTGATCGTCGAGTGTCGGGCGTCGAATCGACCGTCGTCGGGCATCAACCACTGGTTGCCACTGATCACTAGCATCACTGTCGATCGCAGGTTGTCAGTGTTGTCGCTAGGCGTCAGATATCAATTGTCGGGTGTCGGCCGTCAATGACTGGTCATTGGACATTGGGTGACAAGCGCTAGACGTCAGACATCGGGTGTCGAGCGCCAGACGCTGGTTGTAGTTGCCTCCACTAGCCACCGAGCTCTGGACGTCAATCATCGAGCAGTGGCCGTCAACGACAGGTTGTTGGGCACCACATGTCGATTGCTGGCCATCATCAACTGCCGATCGCCATCGACTGTCACCGATCACAGAGATTCAAGCGTTGACCGCCGAACACCAAGTGTAGGGCGTCGGGCACCGACTACTAGACTCCAAGCGTCAAGCACTAGGAATAAAAGTAAAGACTATAATCTCGCTCATGAAAAAATTATATGAAAGAGAAATCGAGGTAAATGACTTACAGATCACATTTAAGTAAAAAGTTTTCATATATTAATTTTTCATGGGTACCAAATAAGTTATTACATGAACTTTTTGAAAATTAATTAATAGTCTCTAACAGTAACATGGAAAGTCCTTACTATAATAGGACTTAACATAGATTATAAATTTGTAACAGAAGATAATACTTACGGTAATAAATTTTAACTCTATCAAGATTAAAAAATAAATCAAATATTTGATAAGAACTTCTAATTAGTTTACCTTAAAAAATTACCCAACCAATGCAAAATCGACAGGGGGTGCAATCTCCACACCGAAAACACAATCATAACAACTGCAAAACCCGCACTCCAAACAATTCTGATGCTAATCAAATATTTTTTTTACCCGACCAACAAAAATTTAATCATTTCCAGTGCAGGTTGGCAATAACTCCCGCAAACTTGTCCCCGAAGTCTTATATTCTTGTTGGACAGAGAAAAAGGAAAAAAAACATCCGGCAAACTTTCCAGGAAACTAGCTTTGATACTCCCAAGTCCTCTCTTTCTGAGGGATTGTTTTCTTGCAACGTGGCCTAGAATACACATACAAGTAGGTTAATTGGGTGAAAGTAGAATGCCAAATGAAGAGTGACAACGTAATGACATAATGGCACTCGATCCATCAAGTGAAATCAAGCATCAGATCGTTCGTTACAGTAGTATTTCAGGTGGAGTTGTTGTGAGTGCATAAATATCCCTCTGAAAGCGAAGTTTGTGAAAAGAAGATGCATCAGGACTTTCGGTGCAATTTACACAAAAGCCTTAGATGGCATCTAGATTTTTCTCTTGGTCAATGAGCAACATTTCTTTCCTCCACTATATTTGCAAATGCTCGGGAGCGTCACATACGGGAATTACAAAAGGATTAATACAAATTTCCAGCCAGCGAGCCATTTGGCCGAGCCGCACAAAATGAAACAGATTCCTGCACAAACATAGCACCCCTTTACAACCGCTCCACCACTAAGTACACCACCCACATGGAACATTCTTCCTGAGCGTGAGCGACGGACGACACAAAATGCCACTAGATTAATCAATCTTTCCCCCCCGTGCGTCAGGCAGATGACGTCCCCTCTGCCCCTTCTTCTGCGGAGCGATCAGGGAGTCCATCTTCCAGGTTGTCGTTACTTGTACGGTCCGGCATTGCGTTCTTCACGACAAGAAGATCTGAAGTTGCAATCTTAGCTGGGTCGTAAGGTGGGATCCCACCCGAACATATGCATTTCGTGGCAACATCGACATCCTTTGTCCCGCTGTATAGACCTCGACTGCCTGCAACCAACGCACCGTGATTCATCCCCTGCAATGACGTCCATCACAGGCGGCAAAGTTTGATTACACAATACTTCCCCAATCAAGGGGGGCTCTAGGCCTGAATAAATTGTTGGGGGGAAAAAACTTACAAGGACGCACGGGAAGTCGTCGGTGACGCTGGTGAGGACAGCAGGGAGTACTTTGATCAACTGTGGGTTGGTGGGCGCAGACGCCATAAGCATCCGTATAGTTTCCCGGGCATTTTTCTCAGCTTCAGATTCAGCTTCTGGAATTAAAGGACTGGCGATACTGGGGAGCAGGGGGGGAACGGCGGAAGAAATGGTGGGACCGGCACTAACGAGGTATCCCTGGCCAGAGGAGCAAACTTCGATCATGGGAATGTGGACAATAGGATCAGACATGAATGGTGTGAATGTCGGAAACTGTTGTGTGTTTGGGATGGAAGCAAAGGGAGATGGAAGTGGGAAGATGGATGGGAGGTCCAATGCCGGAAGGTCAGAAAGATCGAGCGCAGGATTGGGTAGTCCAAATGGAAGGGATAATCCCACATTCGACAACACAGAAGACAGAGGTGGAAGGAGTGCGGGTTCAGATGCCATGGATGGCGGATGCGGTGCTATTGCGGAGTGTTGAAAGGAAGATGTACAAGGGGGGCACCAACAGTAGTAAGGCAAAAGCTCGGAGGAACTCATGGCCAATGCCTGACGTGAGGTATCACCAAATGATAATGCGGTGGAGGATGACGAAAGACAACTTGTGGTGGACATTTCAGGAAAGTAACATAGCGGATGGTGAAATGATCTGCTGCTACATCCTGGAAGTTTATTGTCATCTGGGCTCGTGGAAGATGAACAACTTGTGCACGAGGATGAAACCTGAACAGGGGTGCTGTTGATTGCCTTGGGGGAGATGTTATTCTCTCCATCCTGTCTCAGCTTCACCTTAGTCACAGCTCTTGCCAATGAATTCCTCAACAGGCCATCCTTGAAGTTGTTTGGTCTTAGACCCAAACTGCTTTGATAGGAAGGATGGGACTTTGCTGATTGGCCCAGGCTGAGACGAATGCGGGTTGATCTTGTTGCTGACAAGTGGCTGCTAGATTTAGATTCAGGACTGCAAGCGTTCTCCATGCTAATGGATGATGAAGCCCATGAATTTGCTTCGACGGTATTCGAAGATCTAAGAAGATATGCCCGTAGATGAGTAGCAAAGGCATCAAGACGAAATGCAGATATTCCCGTTAATTGAGATAAAGATGGTCTCCTTCGAAGCAAATCTTTCATCTGTAGACCCGCCCCAAAAAAGAAAAAAGGACATTAGAATATCTCTCAGCTTGATGATCAAGGGAGGTAAATGATTGAAATTTCTATTTTAATTCACAAGCGTTATTGTTCCCTGAAACTACAAAAAAGTGAAAAGAAGCTAAACCTGTAGGCCACTACACATTGTAAACAACTGTGTTCTTATCCAAGAATCAGATTAAGAAGCACACCTTCGAGAGAAGTTCAGACCCAACAAGCCTTGATTTTTCAGCGCACCAAAAGTATGATGCATGATTCTCAGAAAATCTTAAAAGAAATGTGCGACCAGCACTATCAGCTGAAATTTCTTCAATCATGACTTCAGAATTCTCCGCAAAGTGGCCCACTACACCCAACTTCTCATTAACTCCATCATCTCCACAAAATGACAGGCGCATATCAGAGGATGGTAGGAGGGTGAGCTGGAGATAGCCCCTGTAAACAAAATAGTGAAAAAGGGGTGAGTGAGATCCAGGTCGTCTACATAAACAAGAAAAATGAAAATCAACAAAATAAAGAAGAGATATCCTAAATTTCCAATGACAACCTATCTAAATGACTGATAGAGTGGCATAAAATGATCTTTCTTGCTTTAGGAATGTGGAAGGTGGCACAAAGTGATACCGATTGTTGACGAGACATCAGTTAGAAGATGCAGGGTACTTATGGCAAGTTTTTGAAAAGCCATCACAACTGAACGGTTAAAATTTGAAAGAGACTTCCATGTACCAAGAAAGGACATTGGGTATCCACTACATCCAGGGTTTGAGGAAAGGTGAACCAAAAGAATAACTACTATGACAGATCAGTTGTTGTCATTAGAAATACTTGTCCAACTATTATTTCCTGCGCAATGGCCAAAGATCTAACTTTGTTTAGGATAAAAACAAGGATCAATATAGATATCGTTACAAATAGATAAAGTGTCGCAGTTCTCTTCATGCAACATATCCATGAGAAATCAACATCAAAATAAAATCTTAGAAGCATCAGTTGCCAACAGCCTGAGACCTCATATTCACACCTTACACTAATTAAACCGCAAGGCAAACTTTTACTCCCAGCCAAACTGCATTTTTTTCCTTTTCCATTGGAGGAAGTTAAAAGATCATCATGGATAAAGGGACTACAAAGCCTTTTCTGTGGCAAACAAATAATAAACAGAAAATATGTAAGTAAAGATTTGACTCTGTAAACGACACGCTTCCTGTAATGACACATTTCATTGACACATTAAAGAGGCACAAATAGGGTATCAAGAAGCATCGATAATGTCAATATCAACATAAGATACATTGTTGCAATATAACGTGGTTCAAAAAACTAGCATTCTAAGCTAAACCCAAGTATGACAATTAGCAATTTAAAACAAATAGGAAAAAAATGCTATTAAGAATTCCCACTCTGTGATTCATGAAGGCAAGCAATTAGAAATGGAACCCAATAAAGGGCCTCAGACTGTATGGCCCATCCAGACAAGAAGCCAGTCAACTGATTTCTGCCTGCACCACAGAGGTAATTCATAACAGAAGATGTTTCATTGAACACCGAAGAATATTAATTAGTAAAAGGGAAATGCACATACAAGAAAGTAAGTTACCATCGTTAGGTAAAAGTGAGTAAATGCATGAGATAAATAGCTTACTTTTCCACATTTGACACTAAATCAATAAAAAATTTACTATTTTCTTTCTATGGCTATAGATTAACCCCATCCATATAGAGAGTGAAAATGATAAATAGGAGAAGAAACAAAGAAAATGAATCAATGATTAATTACAGGGACATGAAGAAACTACCTTCACTTCCTCATAATTCAGAGATCATTTTAGTACATCAGACACGCCCAGTTTACCTACAATCAGAAAAATTTTCATTTGGGAGGGTGAACGGGAGGATGAACAGTGCCACCACTATAAGCTTGAAACATAAAATCCTGAAATTTTCTATAAACGACAGCATATATGGGACCTAATTTCCAGCTACATTTATGACCATAAAATTTCAACACTGATGTACAGATCCCAAGCAAATAGAACTATCAATGCTAACTACTGGTTAAAGAGATAGAGAATAGTTCTACTGCTCCATACAAATGTCCTTGATTTAAGATGGCGAATTCATGCAACAAATGATGTAGTAATAATAAAGTATGTGGATAGTGAAGCAAATAAGCAACATCCTCAACCTCTTCAAAGAATATGTACATGTTGATAACACTTCAGATTTGTAATTTGCAATTTTCTTATCAAATGCAAGTGTTATAGTAAGACAGCATGATCAATGAGAAGATAGATATCAGGGAAGCTAGGTGAACTTAGTCTCCAATGGCACAACAAACTATGAACAAGTTATTCAATTCTAATAATTATAGTAGATGGCACAATAGAAAAAGGAGCTAAACTAGATCTATTTCCTAAGATGAGTCCAAACAGATCAGAATCTTGTATTTATTTGATATGGCACAAACTACTTTTTAAGCTTTTGTCAGTTCACATTTCCAAAAATTTTGGCAGTTTTGAGATGCACTTTCCCAACTCTCCTCCAAAATATGGCATACAAAATAAAGCATGGAGAATGACAACATGCAAAATATGGCAAACAAAATAAAGCAAACTTCCATAAACATGGGATTTATGCATAACAGTAACAATGGACAGTGAAATAGAAGGCAGCCTCAGTCATTGTACTCATTATGTTAATATCATTATTATGTTAATATATCTACAAAATACAACCGCTTAAAGTAGTATTATATCATGAAAGTGCTACACTAGTGATCTAAGTCTAAGAATCCTGATTTGGCATTCCTCGGTCAAACTTTTGGGCAAGCTTCATCCCAGGACCTTACTGATTTTGAACAGTTTTATCTATCTCTTTCGTTCTTTTCCCAGTATTCATCTAATTTCGGACATTCCTATTCTCCAAAATCTGATAGGCTTCAAGAATGGCATCCCCCTGAATAGCTCAAATTTGCTGACCAAACGTGATCCACCCTATGTGATTTCTTTTGATGGAGTAGCTCAGTAGCTGCCATCCAAAAAAGAACATGGATTATAGTAATCCTGAAATGCAAATGTGTGAGGATAGAAGTGCATAATGTTTATCAATGGTATAGGAAAATGTAAATCCCTAGCAAAACAATATTAGTTCAGATCAAGATGCACTTAGGTGAAATAAAATGTTTGCTATATTTTTGTGATTAGTGGTAATAGTACATAATACATACAATAGCCAAATCTCGACTTAATATTTATTATTTGTGACTAGAACATGGGTAGAAATATTAATTTTGAGTAGGATTGAAGTAACTTCTGGACCATTGGAATTAATTTCCACCGATTGCATATAACACTACATATAACATATGAAATATTCAAATTTTAAATCGACACATCACACCATCTATTCTCGTTTAGTTACAGAACGTCCAATAACCTTTTGAAGGTTTGTCTAATTGGGAAGAACTGGGAGACAGAGATAGAAAAGGATGCGCCAAGGGCATTGAAAGTTGATGAAAAATGCTTCACCAAAAAAAAGGGAAAATCAAAATAACAAGAATAAAGTAGCAAGTGTAAGAAACAACTAGTGCTTCTCTGCTTCCCATCCACTTCATCTACAAGCCAAACCAAAAAAAATATCAGAACTGACAGAAGGCTAAGATCTGACTAGGCAAGCGGACAGGTTCACTTTTTACTACTTATGCTCCTCCCTGGACATCAATAGGAAGATGTCCAGAATATGTTCACGCAGCACATCATTTTCAAACAAGGCACTGATTAACAAGTTGAATCAAGGGAAGGACATCGTTATTCACGTTTGCCTAGACACCTTGGTGCCTCAACCATCAAGAATGCTTTATTGTCTGGGGGCATTCCCCACCACTGCAAGGATTCAACCAAGTATAGCGTCCCTATCATATGGACAAACAAAGATCCAAAGTGATCGCCAATATATATGGACTAAACCTCTACGTAAACATAATTCAATGTGGAATAGTTTGCCTAAACAAAATCTAAATGAGTAAATATCTCATATCTCTGTTCCAATTGTTGCAAGTTGGACATCATTTACATCTTTAGCTATCTCCATATCTGAGTTCGAAGCCAATCCTCGAAACCACTACGATTCTATTCCGCTCCACGATACTCTTATCTTATCAGTTGAAGAAGAGTCCTGACAGAGTGACGGCTAACATCACAATAATATCATCTACTGGTACAGCTCTGATAATATCTGGGGAAGGTCCTGTACACCGGGGGGAGGGGGGGGGGGGGAAGAAAACCAAGCACTAAAAACAGCATTGATTTGAAAGGGACTTTATTAAACCCGTTTCATCGTGACAATAATCAAATGGCTGAAGCAGACAAATGCAAGGCAAACGATCACGTAGAGACCAGTCACAGAAGCAAATATTAAGAGATCTGGAAGATAAAACTACAAGAGCGACAACATATAAGCGCGAACGAGAGGTAACTGATATCATGACACTTACTTTGTGGTTGTCGGACATAGTAGATTCCCCTCCTCGTTAACCCTCCCAGCACGAACTGATACAAGGGGAACGCACAGACACCTTGCCAGATTCCCGACCTCTGTGACTTCGAAATGCTGAAAAAGAACGCACATCCGAAACTCAAAACGCATTCCAAGGGAACGATGAGAAAAGACCCAAAGGATTGCAGACGAGACGCCTCCGACGTACCTGGCTCAACTGAGAGATCAACCGGTCCTCCGCAACGCCCTCGGAGATATTAAACTTGAGCAGAGGCTTCAGCCTCTCATCCGCCCGGCACGCCCCAAGAACCTGCAGATCCAGAGCGCGCAGCCACTGCAGCATTCCGCACTCCTCCTCCCCGCTCTCGAACAGCAGATCGTCGTCGCCGCCTTCCCTGAGGGCGTCCGTGAGCCTCGCTAGAAACCCGCGGGACGCCCTCCCGCTCCCATGCCCCTCCTCCGGTGCCCCTGACGTCCTTGATCCGTTTATCTCGCCCGATCCCTCCCTGTCGACGCCATCGGCGCGATCCAGACCTTCCCCCTCGCTTCCTTCCTCGATGTTCTCCTTCCTTGGACAAACCATCTCCGACGAACAAATCAGACCGCGGATACCGCCGCCAAGAACAAGAAATACCGCCGATCCCCACGATCTTCGCACAAAAAACCTAGAAATCGGCCACAAAACTTAGCACCGTGACCGAATTCGATAGAACAATCAGGTTTCTCGCGTATATATCATATCGATCACTCCTCCTCACAGATTCCCCTGGTTCGCTTTGTTGCAGCGAACAAATCGTGGACCTTGCAAAAAAGATGAGGACGCCTACAACCACCACAGAAAAATACCATCGATGACACGACGGATGGTTGGGAGTTATTTATAGGGAGCGATCGGACTTGAAGGGGGTTTCCTTAGGCATCCTTTATGATGCCGTTTCGCGTCCGAAACCGCCTGTGGAGTGTGGACCGGTCTCATCCACGTCAGCCCGACCCCACGGTGGACACAACACTCGGACGACTACACGCGGCCCCACGGAGTTGGTGGCGCGAGGCTGACGTCATCTGCATATCCGGGCCCATTTCTTTATGCCATGAGGAACATAGATCAGATGGACATGATCCTCCTCCCCCATTACATTCGTAAAAAAAAAAAGTTAAATAATAGGACAATTGCAATAATAAGCCTTGTTATCACGGAACATGTTGATATAAGTATGGAAGGTGCTAGTAATAACATTGGGTAGTAATAGTTTCCCTATAAATATATTCTTTTTTTCATTAAGCACTCACACTTGTCATCATATCGATACAATTACTTTTAATCTGCCCTTTCTTACGAGCCTCCTCATGTGTTTTTTGACAAGACAACAGTAAACACAGTGTATTTAATGAAGATGTCAACATAAAAGTAGAAAAATACCATTTACATGTCGGCCCGACGAGCGCCCTGGGCGACCGGGGCGCCCCATGTGGGCGCGCTCTGGCTCGTCGCCTGTGCAAATCATTTGCACGGGCCGACGTGCACAAAGAGCTTCTCATAAAAGTAAAGGGGAGACGCACACCAACCACAGACCTCTTCATACAAGTAAAAAATAATCTTTTACGTAAGAAAAGAGATGTACAATTTAACACAACATTGTGCCTCAAAAGAGAAGCCACACATGGATCCCATAATTCGTATAAATTAGGCAAACACTCTAACAGCCACTATAGAAGAGATGCGTGAAAAATCATCTCCATTCATCTAATGGATATGACAGAAGAGGACGTCAGACAATGTCAGCAACAACGTGGTAGGGATTCGCACTCTCACAGACATCAAATTCGTCAAGGTGGAGCTCGACGAGGATGGAAAGAATATGCATTGTTAGAGAACTCCTATATTGGTGTAGGGCAGGTTCTGCTCCATTGCGAGTAATGGCTGTCTCTATTGGTGCATACCAAGGCAGAAGCAAACGCCACAAAAGGGGTTGAAGACCCCAATAGAGGTAGGAGGGGTCGCACACAGAAGATTAAGTATAATCGGCGACTTTCACGACCACCTGTAACAAAGTATTCACCAACCTTATCTTAGACCCGACGAAGAAAGAAGATCATCGATGCGACACCTAAAATAAGAACCTAAACCACAACCAAACACACCAACGAAGAGGGTGAAGAGACTTCAAATGAGTTGGAGATTAAAACCTACTACAAAATAAGAGAATCAATTGAAAATTGAGATTTTCAGATAAAAGTTTTCAAAAAAAAGAGATAGCACCTCGATATAGAGACAATGACGGGGGAGGGGGCTTCTCTGCCCACAGAGAGACAAGCCGCCTCATCCTCTTCACCGCACTACTACTGCTTCCTCTTCGCCTACATCGCTGCTGCGTGCTGCAGCAACAAAATGCGAGTACTGTAGCAGCTACAGTATCCATGATGCTTAGCTACAGTGCAACCTTTCTCTTCCTCTGCTCTTCTTTCTTCTCTCCTGATCTCTTTCTCTCACCCGTCGCTAGTGTGCCTGCGTGGTAGAAGAGTTGAGGAGGGGAGGGCTGCGTCCTCACCCCTCCCCCACTCTCTCTTTCTCTCTATCTCTCCTTTCCCCCCTCTCTCTCCATTTCTTTCTCTGTATCGCTGAAACTCGTAAACACTATTCATACACTGTTTCATCTCGTGAACACTATTCATCTCACTCTTCTCTATAATTTATTTGTCTTATTGAGGTTGGTTTTCTCAAATCTAATTGATAGAGAATGATTAGTTTGATTTCTAGTTTTTTATAAAAATACTAAATAGGAATATTTATAATATTGATGAATAGTATGTGGGGGTATATGGTCGCTCTCCACTTCTTCTGCAAGCCCATGCATGGGCCTTGGAACTAACCTTGGCGGTTTAGCAAGTTGGAGCAGCATGAGCTGGAGACGGCTCTCCTCTTCTTCTGCAAACGCATGCTTAGGGCTCTTCCTGTCACTGTACCAGGCGGTGGCCATAGCACAGCTGTGCGTGGACCTGGAAGAGTTGCGATAGGCGTGGACGCAGCACAAGAAAGAAGCACCCTGGTGTAATCACGGAGAATGTGCACCCCAAAGACACGCAACAGGATATTAAATCTAATAATATGGAAATAAGGAATGTGATCGCCACCTAGATAGTTTCCATAAATAAGAATTAAGTAAGCTAACTATGCTAAAAACAGGAAAGAGGACAGTTGACTTACTGAGATCGCGACGGGTGACCCCGTCGCGATGGGCTATTATCGCGACGCTCGTACAGGACGCGTCTATGTTGTCGCGTCACCCTCCTCTGCCGCGTCCACATCAGTGCGGGAGAATGATGGTTGGGACCTTCTTCCTACCATCCGGCCGGTTAGAGGACAAGAGCCGCTCGTGGATCTTCGCTTGGGTGCCTGCCAAAACAACGAAAACAAGAAATAAAACTCTGTTATACTATGTTAAGTGTAGTAGCTATTTTTAAATGAAAGAAAGATGTGGAGCATGGAGGGAACGGACATGGGGGGTGGTTTTTAAACCCCTTGGGTAGTAGGAAAACGTGGGGAGGAATATGCATGGGGAGAAATTATGGAAGAGGAGAAGGAGGAATCATAACTCATGTATACATGTGTAAAACGTGGAAAAAAAAAGTAAAAATCAAAACTAAACAGATACTGCCCCGTTTGATGTGATTCCAGTTGGAGGTCGGAGAGAGGTTGTCATGAACAACTTTCATGAAGACATCTTGAAGAGATCTGGCCTGGTTTGGGCTGTGGAAGAGACGATAATCTCGCATGTGCAGATCTCGATATGAGAGAGAAAGTGAAGATCAATCTGTTGTAACTTTTCGCACAAGCCACCAATCGATGTGATTCTACTTCGAGGTTGAAGAGGGCTCTGTGGGGAGAAACTTTGATGAAAAAATCTCAAAGAGATCTGGCCTGGTTCGATCTCCACAAGACGTGCAAGCACTGCTGGTCCTAGAGGCGATATGAGAGAGAAAGAGGAGAGAGAGAGGAGGAAAACGTGAAGAACAGCTTCCTCTCTGCGTTGGGGACGATGGGACCTCGTGAGCAGAGCCTCCAGGAACCTCTCCTCGTAGTGGTAGCCTTCCTCTATCTCTTAGAGAGTCCTAGGATGTGTTTTAGATAGAGATAGAGTCCAATCCCGAGTTAGAGAGAGAGTCCAAGTTGTGGGAGAGTTTGAGAGTCTATCTAGAGTTTGGATGGACTTGGGGGCTCCCTAGGGATGAGGATAGGAGGTTTAGGTCGTAATCCAACTCAAAGGGACTTTAGATAGGCTCTAGGATGGAAGGATAAGCCGAAAATCATGTAAATATGTGTTTACGTGCATGGCTCTGTCACGTCGGATCGTGGGGCCGCGTTCTTGTCACGACCATGCACTAGGTCGCGACTATAAGACAGTCCGCGTAGGTCCCACGAAATGGGCCATAACTCTCTCCATAGACATCGGATTGACGATCCATTTGTTGCGTTGGATTTTAGACTCAGAGGGCTACAAAATGATAATATGATATGCCAAATTTGGATTATAAATGAGAAAGTTATGAGCTCTCAAAGTGAAGACATGTTCACAGGATTGGACATATTGCACAGTTTTGATGTTTCAAGTGGATCTTGGCCATGGGCTTGAGAATGGGCTTGAAACTAAGGGTAAATGGACTCATAATGGGCCAAAGAAGGACTCCAAAGTGATGATCAATTTGGGACATCAATGATATGGACAAGAAATGTGCTCAACTTATAGGCCGAAAATGGGTGTCTACAGATTGCCCCTCCTTGATGCCCACTTTGCAAGGGAGTGAAGCAGAAAGAGAGCGAAGTGTAATGAAATGGAATGGAGCGAGGATGAAGAAGAGTGGACTGAAAAGTAGGCATCAAGGTAAAAGAGACACCCGTCACAACTCACAACCAATAAGTGATAGAAATTCTCAGGAAAACTCCGAACAAACCACAAGGAAGGGCGAGCACGGACGACTCCTGTCTGGAACGATAAAAAAAAATGATCAACATCTTGATTAAGAGGTACCCTAGCCGATTGGCCTACAGGTTTTATCTTGGGAGGACATGTGTAACGTCGCGCGTTTTTCGGATCTTCGTGGATCCTCGGTTTAGCGTATGGGGTGGTCACACCTTGACCAGTGCGACTTGTGTTGTGTGTTTCTTATTGGATCCTTACCGGGGTTGGTTATGGATCTGTGTTGGTGTTCAGTGCGCTGGACATCAACAGTGGGTTAGCGTCTAGGTGTGTGACGTCTTATGTGTGTTGGCGGCAATGGTGTTGCCGTTAACATGTTCTTGGCGTCCATCGATGTGGACGTCTACCGTTGAACTTGGCGGCGAGCGTTGTGGACGCCTAGTTGGAGGAAATGAAGAGCTTGGGGAGTTGGAGGAAGAGGATGCCTAAAGCTTACTCTCGGAGCCAGCAGCAACATGCGAGGGAAAGGTTTGGAGAAGAGGCACACCGCCGGAAAATTAGGAGCGGACGAAAAGGGAAGGTGGAAATAAGATGTATAAATAAAATAAAATATTTAAAAACAGATAGAGTCAAAATATAAATTAATAAATTTATCACTCATTATCTTATTAAAACATATATAAGAGAGAGAAATACATATATATATTTATGTGGATATATGACCCCCTCCAATGTTAACATGGGTCCACCTTAATTCGTTGAAAATGAGTGTCTTTTGTCGTTGGACGACACGACACGTGATCATTGACAATGATTAATCAATCTCAAGAAAATGTTCTCAAAATTAATTAATATTTTTAACAGTCAAATTAGTCCGATTCAATATGAACTCAGAGTTCAATTCAAAAAGAGGAAGAGAAAATGAGCAAGTATGTAGAAACTCACCCTCAAAACCTAGGTATTGAGGAGAGGAAGGCCACACTATATATATAAAGCACAAACCTATTTTTGAATATTCGAAGGTAGAGAGACACAATAACGGTGTTCAAATCAAGCGAGTAAAACGATGACAAGTTCATTTAAAATAATAAAAAAATTATATGATTAATTGCACTTAATTACCAGATATATTATTGAATAATTTTTAGTAAAGTTTCATGACAATGATTCATGTTTAGGGTGTGCATGTGTAAGAGAATCAAGTGAGCAAGAGATAAATGTGCACACGTCTTTAATTAATAGGAATCATGTGAATATTACCCATTTCACATAAACATGTCGTACTGTTCATAGCAGTACATTTTAGAGTTTAAACAAGGGTTATAATACATGATACATGATTAACATGATATGCATGATAATTAGGGTTTTTGGAAGTAACAGTCAGGTCGCGACGTCGACTGGTGTTGCGTTCAGATTGCGACAGGGTTGGCCGACGCGTTTTTGATCCAACTGAGACGCCGACGTGACGACGAGGTGCTCGTCGCAACTTGTCGGGGTGACGCGTTCAGGTCGGGCTGCCAAGACGAGGAGATCGCGACGCAAGTTACTGTCGCGTTAAGGACACGACGTGGGTCCTTGTCGCGACTTGGTTGAGAACGCGACCTATCGAGTCATCGCGTTCTCAGAACCTCGGCCCGAGCTCAGACAGTGGGTCAGGTCTCATTAGGTTGCCGTCCATACAACCAAGGGCTTGACACAATACACTTTAAAAATCAATAACAAATCGTATACATAACGAAAAATCATGAAATTAGTTTTAAATAAAACTAGACATGTAGGGGCATTCACAGTAACGAATAATTAGGGTTTTGATTTGATATGATCATGCTATGAATGAGGTATTTATGAAGATCCCAAAATTAGACACAGTAGTGAAAAACGATTTAATTCGAATAGGGTGCTTGATAGAAATTGGGGAAAATAAGGTCATTAGATTCCTAACATCATGCAGTATTTATGGTAAAAGTTTTATGGCACGAAAACAAGGGTGGTCATGGATTTAAAGTAAACATGTCAGGCCGGGTACATGTTTTCAACAAGAATTAGAGTATGAAATACTCCTAATTGGCATGATAAAAAATAGGGAAAATATGGAGTTTTCGAAGATAGGAACATGGTCTACCTAGAGTCGAAGTTAATTTGTTCTTGCTTGAGAGATTGCCTATCTTTAAACACTTTGAAATCCTAGGGCAGAAAGGTGAAGAAGACGAAATTCTCTTGCTCCAAGCCTCTTTCTCCTTGCTCTCCACGTCCAAATCCTTCTCTTCTTCGTCCTCCAAGCTCTAGAAGTGGTTTAGGGTTGGCTAGGCACGAAATAAGTGAGTATTTGTATGTTATAGGACTCCTACACACTAAAAACTATTCTCTCCTCTAACTACGAATTTCTCATATTTATCTTCTTATTTCTTAGTATTTATCCTTCTAATAGGCATGGGATGAGCTCTAGATCTGTGGGCAGGAGATTGGAATAGGTTTAGGATTATTTTTAGGATAATTATGAGTCATTTTAGTCATTATCTTGCCCCTTTTTGATTTATTGATAATTTAGGTACGAAATTAGTATTAAATATCTCTAACCCAACTTGAGCTATTTATTTTTGAGCTCATTAATTCATGTATGGACCATTAATGTAAACACATTTCTTAATTTGACTTAATAGGGTTTAATTTAATCTCATTTTATTCTAATTTAACTTTATTTATAATTATTTAAATTTTAGAGTTGCTACAAACACAGTAATCATCTATATATGATGATAAAAAATGTATTAATTACACGAAAAGATAAAATGGGAAATAGAAAAATTGATTAACAAACAAACAAAAATTATCTCCCGAAGACCAAAAATTAAAATCTAAAATGAGGCCCTATCTAACACGTCTTTTCTTGACAAGGATAAAAAAATAAAGCACCTTCATTGATAGAGATTAATAATGTTATTTAAATATAAAAAATGAGTGTTTATATCACTTCATTTCGCAAGAAAAACCTGAAACACAAGAGGGGGGGGGGGAGGAGAAAATGTTATTTCTATCTTGGAGTTCCCGTAATAACATACAGATTAAAAATCGAAATGAAGTATTAGTCACGGATAATTTTAAGATTTGTATTTGTGGTAAGTAATAACTAATAACGAGAAATTAGCAAACTTTTGTGAGAATTACTTTCCAGTTTCCATACGTGCGTTTGGAAAATTGAAAGCCGTCATTTCCAACTTTTCGAGTGAAAAGCCCACAAAAACACTATAGCTGGATTTTGTTGCGAAATAAGGTAAAATAGGATAAACATATTTCTGGTAGGATAGTTCACTTTTTTCTGTCTTTAATTTGATAGTTAACGCAATTAGATCAGACGAATAAATCTACCTCGCTAATAAGCTCGTCAATTAGAGTAAGATACATTATTTCCTCTAGTTAAATCTCAATAAATGTTAAACAAACATATTCGACTTTTAACCTGTGTGAAATTTCAGTCTATCCAGTCTATCCTGCAAGAGATATTATCTATAGGGCTGCAAACAGGTCGGATTCGGAATCGAAAATACAGATTTCGATTCCGATAACCGAAATATGGTTTCGATTCTGATTTCGATAAAATCAGGATGGTTAATTCCGATTCCGATAATATTACCGGAATCAAAATTCTGATAAGTTAAAATGTTTACCATAGTTTTTCTTTTTGAGTTTATGGATAATTTATCGGAATAACTGATACCGATTCCGATTTCGATAGTTTATCGACATATCCGATACCGATTTCGATAAACTATCGGTATCATTTTACAATTCTGAAACTGATAATTTTTATCAGAATCGAGTCGGAATATCGAAATATCGAATTTCGTTTACGCCCCTAATTATCCATATCTGAGATTTTGTTTTTTCCTCTTAGCAGAATATGAATAAGTCTTACTTATACCATACGTGTCTTTTCACTACTCCTAATGTAGAATTAAATGCCTCAACACAACCTCTATAATTACTTATACCATACGTGTCTCTCTCTTTCCTTGCAAAAGCTCATGTTCACGGAAGTCAAAGGGCAACCTGCCTCGTTTGAGAACACATCTGATTCTGTCAGAGATTTTAACATCTAAAATTTTTTCTGAATCGGTACCAAACGGTGCCTTAAAGTAGACGAGAATTAAAAGCCTGTGAAGTGACATAGCTGTTGAGAAGAAGGCCATCTAAGAGATTTGTAAATTGAGAGACCCATCTTCCCATATACTATGGATGAATTTGCTCACCAAATTAAATTCTTCAATTCTAGAGGGGGGGGGGGGGGGAGAGAGAGAGAGAGAGTATGGAGGGTTAATCTCGAGCTGTTGGTACAAATTGTAAGAGATAAGTTATTAGGTTCAATCCCATAAGATGAAAGCCCAATAAAAAGCTGCCTTGGGGAACTCTATCCAGAAGTAGACGCCAAGAAGCACTAACGAGTCACTGATCTGCCACTTGCGGATGGGCTCTTAACTCGGCACACACATCAGGAAGATAGCTCAAGGCGAATGTGAGATTCTTGAGGTACTCAACAAGTGCTATGGCAAGGGATAACCTGACCTACACTACGCACATATTACGACATGCCTACCCCAATAGAGTTCATCCCAACAACCTTTAGCCTCAAAGTTCTTTCGGTGATAGTGAAGCAAACTTAGGCAGCGTTTGTTAATGAGTTTTCAAAGTTTAAAATCGGCAAAATCTGTTTTTGCAGGTGCGGTGCACCGCCACGAGATTTTTATCTCGTCACATGTGTCAGTTGCGAACTGACATTGCTATAAAAAAAAAAAAAAAAAACCCAACTGAGAACCTGGCATTTACCGCATTGCCCCAAATAAATATTGCAATGTGAGATGCCTGGGATAAAACAAATATTTCACCCCAAAATCTCCTCTGGCGCCGCAGGAAGCAGCCTCCCACCCGCTTTCCAGTGAAGGAGAGAGAGACGGACCACTCTTTCTATCTCTCTCTTCTTCTCAAAATCACCCCAGCTCAAAAGCCAAGATGTGTCGCTCATATTTGGAAACGCTCCAAGTCTTCTCAGCGATTTCTTCTCCCAAAATCTCCTCCGCCACGTTAACAAACGATGCCTTACATGACTTAGAGATTAACAAATCTCTAACTGAAGAGTAGCTATCTAAAAATAAAAAAAAAACAATTGAAGCCTTAAAGAGGATAAAATTGGATGTCCATGATTGGCGCGAGGTAAGACATTGAAGTGCAATATGATTACAACTCGAAGTTGTTGTAAATATAGCGTGGAATAGGGCACAATCATGGCAATTTTCAGATACAAGCATGCACACATAGTACCATATTAAGTAGGCATATGGAAATAGTTCAAATGACAGCAACCAAAAAGTAGTATTATATGAGATGAAATACAATATTAAACATGAAGTAATCAGAAAGAAATGAATGCAATATGAAAGTAGTAGAAACGCCTCTAAGGAGACTCCCCTTAGAGAAGATATCGCCCCCATAAGAACAGTGCATAGGGTAAAGCGATCTCCTCCCAGCATACAACTACCACCACGAGATTATGAATCACACTTTTCCTTAACTTGTAAACAACGCGACACGAAACCGGTGGAGCGCGACGTAGCGGTGAAGAACGGGACGCCGTCGGCGACACTGGGGCGGAGCAGCGCAGTCGACAGAGGAACGAGAGGGAGAGCGACTGGACGGCGAGCGGTTCCTCCTTGCGAGAGTTGAGAAGACGCTTCGGGGTTACACAATAACTGTGATTAGGAGACCTAATCACAACATCAAGCATCTAAGGCCCCGCAAACCAAAGTAATGGGCCTGATACGGCTGGACCGCACCACCTCTCGCGCGCGCCTGCCCAGCTTGGCCCGGCCCGGCCCGGCGGCGCGCGTGTGATATGGTCTAGCATAACCCCACCCTTGTCTATAAGACATAGTCTCATGATGCAACGACCCACTTCCACCCGGTACGATTATACCAACCCACGTCGGATGAGAGCAAGCCGCTACAGGGAAGAATACCCCAACAAGTAACAAATGAGCTGAGATATACACAAATAGAGTCGAATAAATGCAACAGAATTTAAATGAATCTCATTCCATCAACTTTTAAATCCACATACCACAGTCTGTATAGTTCAACAAGAGATAACATAAGAGCAAAATGTTCCAAATACATAGTCGACTCCAAGTACATTTGAACAAAATCCAAATTTCAATTGTAGCATTACATACTTATGAAATATAAATTACAACTCTTCAATCCCTTTGTCCAACTCCACTTCAAATCTTGCTAGCTCCACAGCTGCTAGTTTCCTGAAATGTTTAGCAAGAGTGAGTCTACGCAATAGACTCAGCAAGTAACTTAAGATTCAATACATACATGCTTTTTACCAATTAACACAATAAAATTTCAGCAGTTAAATCATACATGATCATGCTATAACCTAAACAAATTCCATTAAACAATTATCTAAACAAATGTAAAACTAGAATCTAAACAAGATCACTAACATCATGGTGTCATTAATATGAGTAAAATACACATTCACACGTTTTCATGCTTTATCAAGTCATTGTAAGGTTGTACAACTAAACATGGAAACATGTACAAGATAGGTGGCACTCCTAGCATGATTTCTAATTCACTTCGCATGCAATCATAACAATTTACTTCACATTTAGGTTGCTGATTTTATACAAATTTTATCACATTCATATTACCTTTACATAGGGATCACTTTTAACTATACAACATAATACTAAACACATGTGTATCCAATCATTCAAATTCCATGAATATGAAAGCATATACTTACATTTTGGTACTAATGGTAACATCACTTTTAGCAATTGACAATTTATACATAAACACATACGCACACACATTTGTACACATTAATAAACAATTATCAATTAACACTATTGTCATTTACACTTATGCTATTTTCTCATTACACACAACATATGATAACCTTGGCTTTCACATACACTCACTTTTGGTTTTATCACACAATACTTACACACATTTCCCATTATTTCATCTTTTACATTCACACACTTCTTATCATTTCACTTTTGCACATAACATGTGCCACATTTACACATATCTTGCACATACCTTGTGCTATGAACACATATCACTTTTCATATCACACTTACTTATTTTCACTTAATGCCAAGACACAGCCCAAACCACCATAGACGATCACATAACACACATATTCACATTCACTTACTTAATCACTGGTATAGTGATAAGTCTTAGTTCTTGCAGAAACTGGGAAAGCCCTTCCCACCATTACCAGTGGAACTTGTCCACCTCCAGGATTTTACAAGACCCTTTGCCATGGTGTACACTTTATCAAGACCCTTTCCTAGGGTATCACATAACACATTGAGCTTTTCCGTAGGGGCATTACTACAGTACAACTCCAAGCATCTAGGGTGGCAGTGTTATGGGCATACTTGTTTATCTTGTCACATTAACCATTTCACACACATATACCACTTGTTCTCTCACATTCCATGCACACTCATACATAATTCATACACACATAGGTCATCATTTACTGATTTTAACCTCACTGTTGCAACTACCAAATAATCATAATACAGATATAATCATACTGAAATTTACTGAATCACATCAAGTAACAATTAACATGCTCACATAGTCATTTTTCACATTAAAAATCCATAATAATACTTACTGTCATCAAAATAACATGAGATTTTAACCACAAACAATTTAAGATTTATAATCGCACATACAATTTTTCAGATTTTTTTGGATCATATTACATTTACAAAAATTAAAACATTCAGTTTCATGCTATTCATAATTCACTTTAACATGGAACAACACGACCATCAGATTTAACCATTCACAACCTTGATTCTAACATAATCATCATCACAAAAATTTTCCCTGATTTATTGCACAGCACACAATTTAATGTAAATTTTACAATTTCTATGCATGTCTTTCATTCCCAAAACAGAAATTCCAGTAAATCCCACAGTCATGGAAAATTTCTCAAAATTCCAGGGCATGGACTGATACATATGCACATGGTATAGAAAAATCTAGGACATTTAATTCCTCAGGAATTAGTTAGACAGTAGATGAACATGCATAATCCATCTTTCCCACATGTATTTCAATAATATAAAAATTCATGCCATCCACAGAAAAATGCATAAATTTCCACACACATCACATTATCTATTTTACATAGCATATAAAATTTACACTATATCCTCATTGCGAAAACATATCGAAAATAATCATCTACCAGGAAGAACAGCTCACTGTTCTATCCTGAAGAACTTGGCGGCAGCCTCTGGCCGTTCAAGGGTTTGGACGGCACAATCATTGGACGTCGATGGGAGATCTTGGCGTCAATGGTATTGACGCCAAGTTCCTGTCTGTGCTAGGACACAGACCGAACTCCAATTACAGAGTGAAAGGGAGGGTCCAGGACACGATTTAAAATCCACAAAATTTGCTGGGACCTAGGACACATGTATGGGATGAGATCTATGGGTTACTTGCCTCTCAATTAAATCTACAAGATCGGAATAAGCCGATGAAGCCCTCCTTGGGCAGCGCCAAGAAGCCTCCAGAAATCCTTTGCTCTGGGTTCTAGGGGGTTGCAGGCTGCAGTCCAACGCCAGGGAAGCCTTCTCCTACGTATGGCCTCCTCCTTGTCGTAGAAGATCACCAGAAAACGCCTCCAGTCGCCGGATCCAAGCCCTCCAAGGTCAGTCCTTCCTCTCTCTCTCAGTTAGGGTTTCCTTTCTAGTAAAGAGCCAAGAGAGCTCTCTAGGTTGCAAAAGGGATGTGTTTTATAGACTAGGGGACAAGAGGGGCTCGTGCAGGGGTTGAAGGGACAGGTAAGAGCCGTTGGGAAGACATCTCCCCAATCAGAAGCCTGGCCCAATGAGTGCTCTCTGCGCTCTGTTGCGCACAGAAAATTAGGGATATTAAGTCCACATCCATGGACGGCTACATTAGGGTTGGCGTCAGTCGATATGGACACTGACATATCATGGGCGTCCATCCATGTTGACGCCAAGACACTCTTTGCCAGAACTTAAAATCATGCAGAACCATGATTAATCCAACATATATGCACATGAAACTTATGTAGTATAGTGTATACACCACACACACCATGCAAATGAACAACGTTTACAACTAAATATACTCATGCATACCTAAGTATACCAAGGTGTTACATATGTAAAATTAGGTACACAATTATCACATGCATAAGATAACATTCATGCGTACATACACATATGCACTTCATATATTCGTACACAATATCCATGAAAGGGTAATATAAGGTACACTTCAATATTTAGATGGTACTTGCATAATATTTGAATAGATACCTTATACACAAAATTGGCCAATTACTCATATTCACGATAATAATATACATCCACGCATATACACATGTAAAATTTATATCTATAATATGCACCATTTTCATGCACGCCATTTATGCAAGAACAAGTAAACATCATATACAAAATAGAAGCGGGAAGAGAAAAAAAAAATCGGGGCCTTACACATGAACTTTAGGGGTTATGAAGTCCTTAGCTCTTTAGGGGTATCCCATGTGGGACTAAAGACCCCACACATAAGGACAAACTAATACAACTTTTGATGTACATTTTACTTTATCAACCTTAAGTCTTACCTTTCTTTTATATTGCCCCCTTAACACCCTTTACATCCAACATTCCCCCACAAACTCAAGATTTGATAACGGGGAATAAACAGAAGAGGATAAACATATCATGCTTTCAGTAAAAGGTACCTTTCTGGTTTGAACCTTCACCTAAGTATTTTCAACTTTTACCCTCACAGAATCGAAGTGATTAAATCTTGAACTTGATTCTTTGAAGTGAGGATACTTGCAAAAAACAACATGATATAAGGCTTTTGATAGCAATTATAAACTTGGCGCTTTAAAGGTCATGCGCACTATCCTGTATCATAAGTACATTCAGGAACAACTCAATTTTCTAACTGCGGCCTCACAGTAGTACTCATTTAGGTGGGCTTCTCCAAGGATATACTGCTAATATCCTACCTTACTAAACTTGAACCCATTAGAGTAATAAAAAAACTCTTCCTATACAGCAGTATCATGCACTTGGTCATGATATCAGGGGATAGGCATAGATATAATGTATCAAAGTAGTCGTGCCTCCATATTCTCTCAACAGATTGTTGTTCCCACAGTGAACTCCTTTGTGGGATCTCCACTCAGATAGATTGGGTTGCCTCTGCAGGAGAATAAATGATGGGTTTCAGTTGTGTAGTGGAACCTGTCTTGGGTTACCTTAACATCTTTGGTTATATTTTATTGTAAAGTTTGCACTAGCCTCCACATGCATCCCTAGTTTCTCCTTTCTATGATCCTCTTCAATGGCAATGGCTCTCATCAAGTCATCAAGAGAAATAAATCCCTTCCTATGTTTGAGAGCCATTCCAAAGTCCTGCCAGGTCTTTGGAAATTTCTCAATTATGCACATGACTTGAAATTTTTCAGGGAGTTCATATCACCCTCTGCCAAGCCGTGGATCATAAGGAGAAACTCATGGCCTGTTCGGCTACAGATCTATCCTCCAGCATGTGAAACTGAGGAAACTTACTACGGAATACTTCTCCAGACCTTGGTCTTCGGTATCGTATTTCGGTCAAGTTCATCCCACAGTGCCTTAGAGGTAGGAATGTAGAAGAGCTATAGACATCAAACAGGACATCCGACAGTGCAGTAAGTATGCACCCATGTCCAAGTCTATCTTTCTCCTTCAATTCCTCAGCCTTAGTTGCACTTGTGGAATCACCTCAATCACATTAGGAGAATCATACTCTATAACCGTGATCAACCCGATCATTGTGAACCAAATCTTCATTTGTTGTTCTTCTATAAGACTGTTGTAAATATAGTGTGGAATAGGGCATAATCATGGCAATTTTCGAATACAAGTATGCACACACAGTACCATATTAAGTAGGTATATGGAAATAGTCCAAATGACAACAACCAAAAAGTAGTATACATGAGATGAAATGCAATATTAAACATGATGTAATCAGAAAGAAACGAATGCAATATGAAAGTAGTAGAAGCGCCTCTAAGGAGACTCCCCTTAGAGAAGATATCACATCCACAAGAACAGTGCGTAGGGTAAAGCGATCTCCTCCCAGGATACGACTACCACCACGAGATTAGGAATCACCCTTTTCCTTAACTCGTAAACAACGCTACACGAAATCGACGGAGCGCGACGCAGTGGCGAAGAACGGGACGCCGTCGGCGACACCGGGGCGGAGCAGCACAGTCGACAGAGGAACGAGAGGGAGAGCGACCGGATGGCGAGCGATTCCTCCTTGCGAGAGTCGAGAAGATGCTTCGGGGTTACACAGTAACTACGATTAGGAGACCTAATCACAACATCAAGCATCTAACGCTCGCGCAGACCAAAGTAATATTGGGCCCGATACGGAATTGGCCCAAAATAGCTCCCAACTCTCCAAGAAAGACCCAAAACCGTAAAAATAAGAAGTAAAAATGTGTCAACTCAAGTCGGCTAGACCGCACCACCTCACGCACGCGCCCAGCCTGGTCCGGCAGCGCGCGTGTATGATATGATCTAACATAACCTCACCCTTGTCTATAAGACATAGTCTCATGGACTTTAGGGATTATGACGTCCTTAGCTTTTTAGGGGTATCTCGTATGGGACTAAAGACCCCACATATAAAGATAAATTAGCACAATTTTTGATGTACCTTTTACTTTATCAACCTTGAATTTTACCTTTCTTTTATATTACCCCCTTAACACCCTCTGTATCCAACAGAAGTTACACTTACGACTAAACTCTTAACTACCTCGGCATCTTAAAGAATTGTCTGAGGAGGTGCAACTTATAAAACTCTAAGGAATCTTTACACTTGAGATATGAAGAATGATCTAGAATCAACTCTTCTCGTACTTGAGCTCTTATTTCTATTAAGTTCGACATCAAACAATTGTCCTTGAAGTCATAATCTCAGGACCCATGAACTTTTGTTCTTCTTGCCGATCTCCTTGTCATCAAAGGCGGTCGTTAATAGACCCTTATCTAACAATCAAAGCACTACACTTCTCGTACGGGGCAAGGATGATGCGATGATTGGACTTTTCCGCTCGGAAGCACTTAATTATCTTATGTGAAGGTCTCAAAAACCATAATATATTTCTCGCGACAGCTTTAATTGCTATAATAAAAGTCATAAAAAGGCTTCACAAAAGAGTGTTCAGCGACGACTTTAATTTTACCCCTTCCCAACGTTATCCCTCACTTTCCACCATGCCAAGAGAAGTTGATGCACGTGGTGGTGGTAGAGGATATTATAAGTTGCGTAGAAGAAACCATCATAAGTAGATTATATTGGGTTTTAATAAATACACGTCAAGTGTTTGCAAAACCATTCTTAAGCGCGTCTTTTAAAATGTAAAACTCTAATCTACAAGTATTCATTTGTTTTAGGAGAGAGGTGCAGAAATTAGGGCCGCAAACGGGTTGAATTTAGAATTATTTTTTATTTTAATTTTGATTATATTATCGGAATTGAAATTTTGATAAGTTAAGATATTTATCACGATATTATTTTTTAAGTTTATGAATAATTTATCGAAATAATCGATATTGATTATTTTTTAATTTTGATTTCGATAATTTATCGGAATATCTGATATCGATTTCGATAAACTATCAATATTATTTTTCGATTCTGAAATCGATAATTTTTATCAGAATCGAGTCAAAATTTTAAAATTTTCAAATTTTATTTACAAGCTTAGTAGAAACACTATAATTTAGGTTATGTTTGACATTGAGATAGATTGAGAATGGAGCGAAAATATCTTCAAAATTTTGAGATTATCCTCAATTTATCCTTAATATATCTTAATGCCAAATAACACCTTAAAATTTTGTGTATTTATAAGACCCTTTTTCACCATTTAACTAAAGAGAGCCCTTTTATCCTTGATCGTGTTATAAAGAAGCTACATGTTGGAAATGTGTCAATTTTGTCCCAATTTGGATTTCCCTCTACAAGCAGCACCCAACATGTTGTGCATATGGTTTCACAAATTTTGATATTGGGTCAAGTAACTCCTAATTAGTTTAAGTAGGTGTTTAACCTAATTTTTAACTCAAAATAAATTGATATGAAAAAATAGATTTTAGGTAAAAGTGGTTAGTGCTACCCAAGTAAAAATATTTGGGTAGCTTAACTCTAAGGACACCCCTCCCTAATTAGTGTGGTGTCCCTTATCAATGCGGTCTCGAGTTAGGATTTTGAATGGCGACTTGTTTAATTTTAGGTGGAAACTTGTGCCCATTATGTGTTTACATATATTTGCTTTGAAAGTATAGATAATTCAGAAAAGGTGTTTTTGTGGTAAATTCTTTGACAGTCTAAGACAAAAAAAACATATAGGAAAAGTGGGGAGAAAACAAAGGAATAGAGAGAGAGAGATTGGTGTGTTGACATGTGTTAGTATCTATCTTTATCCATACCAGTTGCTCCTCCTTTGAAGACTGCCACAATTCTAAGAACAAAAGTGATGGATAATATATATGGGATTAAAGTCTCCTTTTAGCACTCTTTCACTTCTCTTATTATATAATTATAATATTGTGGTTCTTTGACCAGAATTTGATCTCTTGTTGACTCTAGTTTATCGCCATTTCCTAGGGTTGGGGTTGCGACACTGTGAGTGCCGCGTTCGGGTTTTGAACATGACGATGTTGGTGTCGCGATCTTGAGGAACGCGATGACGATGTTGTCGCAAACTTAGTCGCGGTAGGTAGATGCGCCGTGTTCTCAAATCCGACCATTCTACTACATAGGTCGTGGCAACCTTTTCAAGATGAGGGTTTAGGTTATTTGAGGAGGGTTTCCCCTCTCTCTCCATCGAGTGTTAATATCTATTCTTTTCCCCCATTTCTTACCCTAGATCGCCCTCCTCCTGCATTCCTTTGCTTTTTTTTCTCTCCATTTTGGTAGGTGTTCGTGACGTGGAGTGAGGCGAAGGTGGTCAACTTACATGAAAACCCCAACGAGTTGTTCTATGATTGGAGGTAGGGATGCCTCTCCTCTCACTCATTTGGGCAAATGTGTGGCATGGATCAAACTCATTTTTGGTGTTCGAGGTTCATGGTGCGGAGGTCGATTTTCATCCTCCATTTTTTCTTGTGGTTGGTGGATAGGGGAGAGTTCTCCCATGACCTAGGGATGTTTGTGGTTGATTACATTGATTTTCTCTTTTGTAGATTCGAGTTTTGGTGCTAAAAATACTATGGTTGGCACCCAATTTAACTATCTATCGTCAGACTAAGGTTACAGCCCATGATGTTCACTGTGTACTTTTGTGGTTGGTTGAAACCGTAGTTGAGTAGACATCACTCCTAGTGGTATCATTGCTTTTCCATTTATTTATTTCTGTTTTGCATAATTAATTTTGTATATCTTGTTAGTTATAACTGTTATATATATATATATATATATATATATATATATATATATATATAGTTACTCTTATTCAAACTAATGAGGGATGGTACTCTCTATTGGGCTTCGCTCGCGAAGCTCGCCCCATCCTACTTCCCTTCTCATATGAGAGCTTGCAATATCGTTAGGAGCTCCCTCAGACGAAGTACTAGTCCCCAAGCAAGATCCCAACAGTAGTTTCCATTTTGTGAGTTGCTATCACTCTTGGGGTGTGCCTTATAAGGGCTTGTACTTTTCTTTGGTACTGTACTTAATCTTGAGATAAATAATTATGCGCTTAACTCAAATACTATTTACTATTTATATTGCAGTTATTTGCTTTTCTTACTGACTTAGGCACCGTTTGGTAAGATGTACTGGGGTGCTTTCAAGGTAAAAAGTTCTGACAAAGGTAGAAGCTCTTCCAAATAGCGCCGACCTGTCTAGGTTTTTGTGAGAAACGATTTTAACCTGAAGAGAGAGATAGAGAGAAAATTTAATCTCTCTCTTCCTCTTCAAAAGCGGGTCTGAGCCTGCTTTTGGAGACAGTAAATCGCTTTTGAAGAGAAAAGGTCTAAAAAATCGTAAAATATACTGTGTCTTCCCCCAAAAGGTGAAGGGTAATACTGTAAAAAATCTTAAAATGTCATGCTGCTCCCAAATGACAGAACAAAATTTTAAAACTCATCATGGCAATCTACTGTTGTGTCAGAAAATGGTGCACAACCGATTATATCAAATTCTGCTTTTGGGACTTCTGTCTCAAACGGTGCCTTAGTCAGATTCCTACTAACCCTTCTGAATCTTCGAATTCGTAGGTGGCGATCTGAGAGTTGAATATTTGGAGGGTTCTAGATATTAGATTCTTGAGTCATTATTAACTATGAGAAATGCTAAACTCCCGAAAGTTTACTATTCAAGATGAGTTTGATCTTAGTGTATGGGTCTCATCATAAAATATCATTAAACGTCATTCATTTATCATATAAATTTATTTCACTTGGCAAGTTATTTATTTTACTTATCAAATTATTTGTTCCACTTAGATTTTAAATATTTTTTATCTCTCACAAAATGTATTTGTTCCACTTACCAAATTATTTGTTATACTTAGATTTTAAATACTTTTTATCCTTTATAAAGTAAATTTGTTCCACTTAATAAATTATTTATTTCATTTAATTTACTAAATAATTAAATTAGAACAAATAATTTTAGAAGTAGAACAAATACTGTGTAAAGTGAAATAAATTTATGTTATGAGAGAATAAAAAATATTTAATAAAAATTTGGCACATCTATCTAATAACTTTATCATATGTATTTAAAATAGAACCTATATATTTCATGTCCAGATCTTTCCAACCGTGTAAAATTCACACCCACAGATCAAAGATGCCTGAGTCTCCTAATTTCGAAAATTTCCTAATCTGGACTTCATCAAGAGCCTCTAAAATCGCGACCGTACATACAAAAGGACCCGCGACGAATACCATCCATCCGACCGTCGAGATCTATCCGAATCCGGATGAGACGGTCACGCGTGCAGACGACCCCTCGACCGCTGTCTCGCCCGGGGGGCGGGGGGGGGGGGGGGGGGGGGGGGAGGGCCCGCGGGCCCCACCTCCTGGCTTATCCCCCACGCCTCCGCCATTGCCCGCTGCAAAAATATGTGAAAAATCCGACCGTTTTCTCTCTCCCCTTCTGAAATGTTTTCCCTATCCTCTTCTTTCTCTCTCTATATCTTCTCTCTCTAGGGTTCGAAAACAGGAGGGGAACGGCACATCACCAACTCGCGCGTGTTCTTCGCGTCTTCGCTCCTCTCCTCCCAATCTCATCCGCCCCGCCATGTCCTCCGCGATCGAGAACCTCCCGCACGTCGCCCATGGCGGCTTCCCGACGAGCTCGCAGTCCGCCAGGCACCGGGAATTCCCCAGCAGGTTGATCCCCCTGCCCGGCCGGTCGCGGGACCTGCCCCTGGAATCGGCGCGGCTCTGCCGGAACCCCCAGACCCTCTCGCTGATCCACGCGCCGAGGAAGGCGAGGGTCTGCAGGGAGGGAGGCGAGGTGTGGAGCGGCGGCTTGTTCGGGAACGGCCGTAGGTGCGCGGAGCGGAAGGGTAGGGTGCGGGCGGCCGACAGCTCGCGCGAGCAGGACGGAGGTGGGGGTGGCTCGACGGTTGGGTCCAGCGAGAAGAAGGGTGGGGAACCTCCGCCGCCGGAGGTCAGCAAACCCCCGGCCCCACCCGCGGCATCTTCTTCCGGGCCGTCGTCGTCTTCCACATCGTCGTCATCCAGGGGAGAAAAAACGTGGAGGGGCGGATGGTGGAAGAGGGGGAAATGGCAGTGGCAGCCCATCATCCAGGCCCAGGAGATCGGGGTACTGCTGTTGCAGCTTGGCGTCGTGATGTTCGCCATGAGGTTGCTGCGGCCTGGGTTCCCGCTCCCGGGCTCCGAGCCACGGGTGCCGACGGCTTACGTGAGCGTCCCGTTCAGTGAGTTCTTGAGCAAGATCAACAACAATCAGGTGAAGAAGGTGGAGGTTGACGGTGTTCATATCATGTTCCGCCTGAGGTCAGATGAACAGAGCGCCGATAGTGAGCTTTCCGGGAACCTACATTCACAAGAAACCGAGGCGTTGATCAGGAGCGTTGCTCCCACAAAGAGAATCGTGTACACAACAACCCGCCCTACGGACATAAAGACTCCGTATGAGAAGATGCTTGAGAACGATGTAGAGTTTGGATCACCAGACAAGCGCTCCGGGGGATTTTTTAACTCCGCCTTGGTATTGCCATTATATTTGATCCTAAGCTTAGGAAAATAAAAGGATACTCTTTTTGATCCGCTTTTTTTGTCCTTCTTTGCAGCAGGGGGATTCGTCATCATTAGCCATCGTTTTATCGGTTTAACTAGATCGTTCAAAGATGTCAAACTAAACTTGAAAGTTAGAGTTGATGTCTTAAAATTAACATGTGAATAAAAAGAGGAAACTGGTTGTGAATTTAAATGGTTAATGGGTTTATTTTGATTGTTATCAAGACAAACCGCAAATTCTGTGAAGTAAGCAATATAGTAAAAATATGTTCAAGAAACTTCAGAGTTAGAAACTATCTTCCTGTCACGTTGAATTGGATAAATGATCCTTCTGTCCAGGAGCTGTCTAAGTCTGGTGGGATCAGCTTGATAGGTGGTCATTATTTCTTGGAACCTTGGGATATTTTGATCTATCTAATCCTACGTTAACTTTATGAAGTTATGTGGATCGATTGATTGATAAGCTATATTCTCCTTCACCACCCTTCTGCATGCATATCATGAGCATAAATATTATTCCTAATCATAGCTCATGTTATGCATTTATTTTTTTAACTGTTTTAGATTGTGTTCTTAGGTTCAATGTTTATTGATAAGATTTAACGATTTAATCATTCTGTGTGATTGCGCCTTGGCAGTTTTTGGATTCCATAAACAAAATTGTAGCCTAATGTGCACCTAGGAAGGAAAAATTGCGACCTTCATTTCCATATCATCCCCATATTCGTCCTTCTGTTTCTTTCAACTTTCTTTTCCAGATAAGTGAAGAATGTGAAAGGCATTTACCTATTCAGTTTCTATGCAACCTAATAACGAGATATTGTGGTACCATCCTCTTAAAAAAAAAAACCTAAAAACGAGATATTTTCATGTTCCTTATCATTTATGATCAAATTACTATTCAATTAGGCATAGCAAAGTGGATTCTGGTGCTTACCAAAATTCAACAAGAAGTCTAACTTGAATGTGTACCTTTTAGGTGGCTGTTTTCTATATTGCCTTGCTTGCAGGGCTCCTTCACCGTTTCCCAATAAGCTTTTCTCAGGTACTTACTGGATAAAGCTTTTCTTATGCGTGAAAATTACTTTTATTTTTCAGAAAAAAATTGCGGCATTCTCCTATTGCCAGCAAAGCTTTTAACCAGAAAAGTTCAATTTTCCAGCATACTGCTGGCCAGATGAGGAACCGCAAGGCTTCTGCTGGTGGTGGTGCAAAAGCATCTGAACTATCTGATGTGGTCACCTTTTCTGATGTGGCTGGTGTTGATGAAGCTAAAGAGGAACTTGAAGAAATTGTGGTACGCTAATTTCTTTTGCAAGTGAATGTCAATACTGTTCCTTTGTTTACAAAAGTTGCAGACACATATTTGTCTACTTTGAACAGAGGGTTGGGATCATTTATATCTGAGTATATTTATGGTCATATTTAATGTCCAGGAATTCCTGAGAAATCCAGACAGGTATTTGCGTCTTGGTGCTCGTCCTCCTCGCGGTGTCCTGCTGGTGGGTTTTCTTAGTGAAACCAGGGCATATGCTATTTGGATCATATGCAGAAATCTGACATGATTACTCGTTCACATTTTAGGTTGGCCTTCCCGGGACGGGTAAAACGCTTCTAGCAAAAGCTGTAGCTGGGGAGGCTGAAGTCCCTTTCATTAGCTGTTCTGCAAGTGAATTTGTAGAGCTTTATGTTGGTATGGGTGCCTCTAGGGTCCGGGACCTCTTTGCAAGGGCAAAAAAGGAAGCACCCTCGATTATTTTCATTGATGAGGTTGGAACTGTGCTTATCTTGCTTATTTTGAGTCTTGTTTGTTCCTTGGGGAGCTGCCTGTTTAGTCCTCTTATTGTGTTTTCTCTTCCTTCAGATAGATGCTGTGGCCAAAAGCCGTGATGGTCGATTCCGTATTGTCAGCAATGATGAACGTGAACAGACGCTCAACCAGCTGCTCACTGTGAGATAAATTATCCTAGATTCCTAATATAGTACTCTGACTTGTTGCTTTATTCATAATGAATCTGGAATTCATTTGTCAGGAAATGGATGGATTTGATAGCAACTCTGCAGTGATAGTCCTAGGAGCAACCAATCGTGCAGATGTCTTAGATCCTGCACTTCGTCGGCCCGGGAGATTTGACCGTGTAGTAATGGTCTGTAGAACTGTTCAATTCCTGATTGAATGCAGTACTGTTCCTTTTGTTCCAATGAATTGAATTGTTTG
The DNA here is from genome assembly GCA_014218235.1 of Colocasia esculenta. Taxonomy (NCBI): domain Eukaryota; kingdom Viridiplantae; phylum Streptophyta; class Magnoliopsida; order Alismatales; family Araceae; genus Colocasia; species Colocasia esculenta. The sequence continues at coordinate 2,207,153 of CM024757.1, forward strand.
GGTTGAAACAGGTGGAAAGCCCTGACAGGCTTGGAAGAGAAGCCATTTTGAAAGTTCATGTTTCTAAAAAGGAACTTCCTTTGGGAAAAGATGTTGATCTCAGTGGCATTGCTTCAATGACAACTGGTTTCACTGGGTAAGTCCCTTTCTGGTTGTATATCTGTGCAACTATTAATCTTAAATTTGATATATGTCTTTTTAAACTTATGCAGAGCAGACCTGGCAAACTTAGTTAATGAAGCTGCTTTATTGGCTGGAAGAGTGAACAAGGTTGTTGTAGAGAAGATTGATTTCATTCAAGCCGTGGAACGATCCATAGCCGTAATTGGCCTCTCCTTTTCTCCCTCCCACCTTTTCTAGAAATTCCTCAGGATTTTGAATCCTGGGATTGATGTATCTATTTTATGTAGTTTTTCCTATTCTTCTTGGTGCCTACTAAATGCTAACTAGGTAACATGTCGACTCAATTTTCCAATGCAGTTATATGTTTTCGACTTTCCAAAATTCAGATTCTTTTATTGTGCTCTTTTACGAATTCTCTTTGACTTTGAGGAAAAGCTTTGGATCTACAGTAAATGGTCTAATTTCCTTTTTTTTCTGTTTTGTCCATTCTATTCAAGAAGCATACGTATTGGTTCTTTCTGGGTTCTATTAATTGTAGTCATGCCCATTTGGCACTGAACTTGAGCTTGACATGAACTTATGTGATTGATATGGGATCATAGAATGCATGTTGTCAATATATAAACATTGTATCCCAAGTTCCCATTTAGGTTTTTAAGTTCAAGTTTTCTGCAATGCTGACTCAGTGCTTGACTGTTGATGACAACTAACAACATCATTGGTTGCTTTGCAGACCTCTGGAATCATGAGCTTATTGTTTAGAGTTTGTGATAGTTGAGAAAAACTAAAGGGACAGGGTGGCACAAAAGATTGACTTCCACTGGCTTCCAATTCACCACGTATAGGAAAGGTTAACTTTACAATACCCGAATTGATTATAACTGACTTTACAAGGGTTTGGCATTTCAAGAGGGTAATGAGATACTGAACAAGGTAACCTATACAACCAGAAAGGGGCAAATTTAAGTTTACAATGCCAAATTCACCACTTACGAAACAAGGTAACTTATGGGATGTTGAGATTTTTGCCATAATTATCTCTCCATTTGGTCTGCTTTGGAGGATTAATGAATCTACAGGGACTTGGCATCAACTTCAATTTGCCAGAGTTTAGGTAGAACTGACTCCAGTGGGTAATATGCTGGTATGTTTTACCTTTGGGATGGGGTGAGAGATGTTTCTGTTTAGTCACTGGAGGCACAAAGGCTGCTGTGGAAATGGAAAATTTAAATCAATTTTAAAAATCTATTTTATCATGTTGTCTCATGTTCTCATGGATGAATGCGTATTGCTAATCCAAATCCCATAGAATGCTACGCGAGCAATGACGACGTGAGATGAATCGGCAATTCGCACAGCGCGGGCGTGCCAGTCACCGAAGTGACAACAAAGTGTTCTGCCTCCGAAAGTCGGAGGACTTTAAGTCTATTGTGCGCACCGTTTGACTTCGTCAAACGAAAGTGAGTGTCGGGTTCTGGACCAAGATCCCGCCGTTGCCTGAGCGCAACGACGTTAATTACATCTCTTTTAGAAAGAGAAAACCCTTGATTAATCGCCAGAATAGAAGGTCTTATGGCCTGAGTCGGGACATCCGATAAAAGGCACAAAATAAAACTACAAGATTGCAGTCAAATTTGCAAGAGATTTTTGATGTGTGTGTGCTTTTCATCTTTTAACGGTCAATTTGCATGCTCATTTATTTATTCTTTTTATTTATTACACAATTTTTTCTATTTGGTAATGCAAGAAATTTGATATGCTTTGGTTGTCATTAATTTTTCATGATTTGAAGTCATTTGGTCATTTAAATGCTCAAACATCATCATGCAAAACCCATTCGATTCAGCAGACAAAGCGATTTGGCAGCCAAAACGATACGGCAAGGGCGAATCGGCAAGGGCCAATCTGCCAGGGTGAAACGGCAGGGGGTACTGTAGCAGTGATACGGAAAGGGCCCTGTCGGATCGATCCTGCCAGATCGGTCCTGCCGGATCGGTCCTGCCGTATCAGTCCAATTTTCAGGCATAAGTGATACAGTAGCCCCATTTATGCATAATTCTCGAAATCCGTGGGGAATCTGAGCGTGCAATCAGGAGGATGGGATATTTAATCCATATAGACAGCACTCATGAGCTCAAACGGGGTCTGGGTATTGATTACCCGACACTTGATGTTCAAAGCCGTGCGGAAAAGCGATACGGCAAGCCTTTAGGGACTCGGTTCTCAAAATTCGAGAAGGGTCTGAGCCTCGAATTTTGGGGGCAGAACCCTTAGGGTATAGAAAACCAATCCATGAACTCGGATCAGGCCCAATCAGTGGCGACCCGGCACTTCATGTTCAAAGCCGTGCGGAAAAGCGATACGGCAAGCTTTTAAGGACTCAGTTCTCAAAATCCGCGAAGGGTCTGAACCTCGAATTTGGGGGACAGAGTCCTTCTGATATGAGGAACAAATCCACGAACTCGGATCAGGCCCAAACAACGGCAGTCCGATACTTTCTTTTCAACGCCGTACGGGAAAACGATACGGCAGGACTTCCGCGGTCTCGTTCTCGAAATCCGTGAAGGGGTTGAGCCTCAAATTTGGGGGACAACATTCTTCAGGTATAGAGAACAGTCCCATGAACTCGGACTGAGCCCAGCCGACGGCGGTCCGATACTTTCTTTTCAATGCCGTTCGGGAAAATGATACGGCATGACTTCCAAGGTCTCGTTCTCGAAATCCGTGAAGGGGTTGAGCCTCAAATTTGGGGGACAACATCCTTCAGGTATAGAGAACAGGCCCATGAACTCGGATCGAGCCCAGCCGACGGTGGTCCGGTACTTCTTTTCAACGCCGTACGGGAAAACGATACGGCAGGACTTCCGCGGTCTCGTTCTCGAAATCCGTGAAGGGGTTGAGCCTCAAATTTGGGGGACAACATCCTTCAGGTATAGAGAACGGACCCATGAACTCAGATCGAGCCCAGCCGACAGCGATCCGGTACTTTCTTTTCAACGCCGTACGGGAAAACGATACGGCAGGACTTCCGCGGTCTCGTTCTCGAAATCCGTGAAGGGGTTGAGCCTCAAATTTGGGGGACAACATCCTTCAGGTATAGAGAACAGGCCCATGAACTCGGATCGAGCCCAGCCGACGACCGTCCGGTACTTTCTTTTCAACGTCGTTCGGAAAAACGATACGGCAGGACTTCCGGGGCTTGGTTCTCGAAATCCGTGAAGGGGTTGAGCCTCAAATTTGGGGGACAACATCCTTCAGGTATAGAGAACAGGCCCATGAACTCGGATCGAGCCCAGCCGACGGCGGTCCGGTACTTTCTTTTCAACGCCGTACGGGAAAACGATACGGCAGGACTTCCGCGGTCTCGTTCTCGAAATCCGTGAAGGGGTTGAGCCTCAAATTTGGGGGACAACATCCTTCAGGTATAAAGAACGGACCCATGAACTCAGATCGAGCCCAGCCGACAGCGATCCGGTACTTTCTTTTCAACGTCGGACGGGAAAACGATACGGCATGACTTCCGCGGTCTCGTTCTCGAAATCCGTGAAGGGGTTGAGCCTCAAATTTGGGGGACAACATCCTTCAGGTATAGAGAACAGACCCATGTATTCGGATCGAGCCCAGCCGACGGCAGTCCGGTACTTTCTTTTCAACGCCGGACGGGAAAATGATACGGCATGACTTCCGCGGTCTCGTTCTCGAAATCCGTGAAGGGGTTGAGCCTCAAATTTGGGGGACAACATCCTTTAGGTATAGAGAACAGGCCCATGAACTCGGATCGAGCCCAGCCGACGGCGGTCCGGTACTTCCTTTTCAAAGCCGTGCGAGAAAACGATACGGCAGGACTTCCGGGGCTTGGTTCTCGAAATCCGTGAAGGGGTTGAGCCTCAAATTTGGGGGACAACATCCTTCAAGTATGAAGAACAGACCCATGGAGTCGGATCGAGCCCAGCTATCGGCAGTCTGGTACTTCCTTTTCAAAGCCGTGCGAGAAAACGATACGGCAGGACTTCCGGGGCTTTGTTCTCGAAATCCGTGAAGGGGTTGAGCCTCAAATTTGGGGGACAACATCCTTCAGGTATAAAGAACAGACCCATGTATTCGGATCGAGCCCAGATGCTTGCCACACGACCTTCATTGTTCAATGGCTCGGTAAAAGGCGATACGGCAGCTTGTGAGACAGTGAAACACGGCAGCGACAAGGGGTATTTGAACAATGATTTTAACTGTCCATGGGTCCAGTAAAGATGGCACACGTATGGCCTACGTGACCCCCTTACATTAGGCTCTAAACCTCCATGGTAAAGGCGCAAAGACCAAAGTAAAACACATCAAAACAGGATGACTGCTCATGAAAACCGCAACATAGCTGTGGGCAGCCCCCTTATTGAGTGCTCTTGGGGAGCAAAGAGGGTACCCGGCTGCTACTCTTAAGGCCTCAAAAGAGGTAGAACAGCAAGACTTTTAAATAAGAGGAAAACAAACAGGAAAACATGAAGCAAAACACATCACAAATCTATGCTTTTAGAGGGAGTTTGATCTCATGCAAACAAGGCCACAAGGGGATAGAAGGGCCCTCTAAGACCACTTCTACACACCCATGCTTTAGCCAACGATGCAAGGGAAAGATGTAAGACAAAGTTCTATTCACTATTCGGGGGGAGAAGATTACATAAATAAAGAAGGAAAACAGAGAAAATAAAACAAGAAAATGGGGGCTGCCACGGCAGACCCCCTCACTCCCTTCTAACCCTCTTGCTCACCCTCCTCTCTCTTTCTCTTGACTTTCTTGTATTCCTTTGATGTAGCAGATGGAGGACCCGGTTGAGAGGAGTTTCTCCTCCTCCTCCTCTTCCTTTTCTCTCTTTAGCTCTTCCCTCTCTGCTTGCAAGCTCCCAGTCGCCCTCCTCCTGAAGATTCCCAGCCAACCTTTTCTTCTTGTGCAACCAGCAGATGGGAAGAGGGAGAGAGAGAGAAGCCCCAAGCAGGGGGTTCCCCAGCCACCACCTTGCAGCCCGGCAGCAACCCCCCTCTCAGAAAGCTCCCAGCCGGATGGGCTCTTGAGAGAACCAGCAGCCTCTCTGGGAAGAAGCTTCAGAGATCTTCTGCTTCTCCTCCTTGCAACTGGATGAGAAAGCTGAACTCTCCCCCCTCTTCTTCGTGGCCACCTCTCACCCTTTTGTTCTGGGAAAAAGCCCCTCCTTAAACCGACCTCCTCCTTTCCAAAACCGGCCAGCCAGGGTCCTCTGCTACCCGAGATGGCCCAGCCCAAAAGAGTAACCACTCTCTGCTACTTCACCTCCTGCCAACGTAGCAGACCTTGTTGGAGAGGGAGGTGTTGCAATTCCTTAAAGTGACCTCCCAAAAAGTAGATGGGCCATCTGAACCATGGGTTTAGCTTGGGCCTGTTTGAGAGGCCTCTTGGTGGGTCTTTTAGATGGCTTTCTAATGGGTTTGATGGGTTTCTTTGAGAGTCTTTTAATGGGTCTTTGCTTGGAGAAACTGGACTGGCCGTGCAAACTTCTCTGCATTTTTTTTAGATGTCCACAGCTGCGTCCACTTGTGCTTGAAAAGAGGTGCAGGAATGGCCTTCAGGCAGGTCGTTCAAGCCTACAGAACATACAGGGAGGCCGTGGGGGGGGGGTGGGGAGGGGAATGGTGGGGCATTGTTGGTGGCGAGAGGAGGAAGACGACAAGTGATGCTGAATCAACTTGTCCAAAGGAAGTGGTCAATTCGGATAGAGATGTGGACCCAGTGAATATCCGGCTCAATAACAGCATGAAATCCAGAAGGAAGCAGATATGGAGTTTTCCAAGGACAAGTTTACCCCTCAGGAGGCTTCGTGTGGTCATTCAAATTCAAAGGATAATTTTGGTCTTTCAGTGGAAGCTGCTTGGAAAGAGGCTATATCCTCCTTTGTTTTACAGATTGTTGATAACCTCCGCATTGGGCTAAAGACAGTTAAGAAGAGAAAAGTGTGGCGGTCTCATTAAGGATATGTCGATCCAACACGACACCACCATCCCACAAGTCTGAAGACTTGGAAGGAAAACAACTTCAGGAAATAGAATTCTATATTATGCATTTAAAGTTCACAAGTGGAAACATAAATACGTAGGACATTGGCTTACATTGTCTCAAATATGATATAACGGCAAGTTTATAATTACATCGTCTTAGGGCACACCCCGAGTGAGCAAAATTAGAAGGTACTGCTGGAAGATTGCCATAACGGCCTCACTCTTGAGGCTCCGTCTGGGGCTGGGTGCTAGCTTACTCACTACTATTTGTAGAAATCAAAGGTAGGGGAATGAGTCTCACAAGTTCATCAACTCAGTAGGGCAATCACCCAAGAGGTGGTGCAGGTAAAACAAGTAATTAAGGATAGGTAATCATGATGGAAACAAAAAACTGGCTAATAGCAGTTAATTGAAATAAAAAAGCATCTTTCACACTTAATGTGGAATATTTAAATTAAACAACCAGTTGGAATTTAGTATGCCCACTCGGGTCACAGAATAATCACGAACAAGAACACCACACTTATGCTTGTCTTGCAGCCTGAAAAACATTTTAGCTGCAACTCTACGCCTGACATCCCGTACAAGGAGAGGCAATGGAGACCATTGTGGCCAAATATCTGCTGCAACTTGGCCGGACTGCTGTCCCATGTTTGACCATCTCAATTGGATTTTGGGGCTCAAAGAGCGAGGTAAGTGAGAAGTAAACCGGGAACTAGTTGGAGACATGTACGTCTGTGTAGCGTCCAACTCCCCAACAATGAGTACTTAAGTGACCAACAGATACAAGACATTGTACCAACCATCTTTCCCCGTACCAGGACTAGGGTACACACAAGAGGGGTCCAGGAAGACAATATCAAACTTGGGGCAGTGCATACAAGATTGGGACTAACCCCATCAGTACACAGTGCAAAATAACTTCCGACTAACTAGTGAATAGTGGAAGGGTAATAACCTAGCGTTCCTACAGTCTGATAATATGATCATAATTCGGAAGCAAAGCTCACTGTTTCACATTTCATGAACATGCCACAACCAGGGCGCACGACTTCAGTTGCGCCACCCAAGGTCCGTACGACTAGGGAACCCTAGTTGCGCCCTTAGAGAATTGCCCATCTCTAAACGTGCCACAGGAGGGCCGCGCGTTCAAACACAGAAGGCACAAATCCAGAATACAACCTACAAAACTCCGTTTCATGCTACACCACGCCCATACAAAGAACTATAAACATGTAAAGGACGCCCAGAAATCCTGAGCATGCTCTTAAACTCCGAAATTATACCCAAATCATGTATTCTTCATGAATTAAACATGATCTCATGCTCTTTATCAAAATTGAAACATACAAAATCTCACGAAGTCCAGAACTGACCTGAACACCACCTCAAAGCCTTCCAAAGGCCACAACATCCGGAAAACACATTAACAAAGGATTCGAAGACCATGAACGCCACAAAAAGATTTCAGGGTTTACCAGAGGTGACAAAAAGAGGATAACAGTTGCAGATGATTGTGGTGTCCGAGGAGGAACAGTGGAGGAGGTTGAATCAGCTGATGAATGTTTGACGAAGATGCTTGATGGATTGTCTGTGGTTGGTACAGGGTTTCAATAGGCTGTTGGTGAGGATGATAGAAATCAAGCATAGGTGGAAATGGATGCTTATCCAGCAGATTATGAGGGGGAAGTTCCTTAGTTTGGGGGACTCAAGTGAAAGGAGGCTTCCAGAAAGTCCTCAGCAAGTCATTGACCAGGAAGATGGTGAGGATGTACTAGGAGGAGGTTTTGACATCCTTTATTGTGGTGTCTCTGTTTTTCTATAAATTTGTTGGTACAATTCATCTTTTATGTACAAAAAACCAGTATTCTTGTTAGAAAATTCCATTTTAAGGCTAACCAGACAATCAATGTGAAGTGCTAAATTTTTTTTGGGGTCTTGTGCTTCCTTGAATTTATAAGTGTTGTGGTTTAGTCCCATATTGGAAATTCATGAGAGTTTCACCTCTATATATGTGGAGGATTCCTTCAACTCAATGCTAGGCTTTGGTTAAAGTTCGGGTCTTTAACATGGTATTAGAGTCAGTTTACCCGTTGGATTGTCTTTTCGTATGTGAACATTTGTCCCTCCCTTTATTGCACCCCAAACCAGTTGGTTTGGCGTGAGCGGGGATGTTGTGGCTTAGCCTCATATTGGAAATCCATGGAAGTTTCATTTTTATATATGTGGGGAATTCTCTCAACTCAGTGCCTAGGTTTTGGGTTAGAGTTCGAGCCTTTAACATGGTACTAGAGCCCAAGGTGTGATCTGGGCCGCACTTTTTGTGTTTACACTTTACAGTCCACGTGAGAGAGCTTAAAATTGACCTACACATAAGGGGGCGTGTTAAAATAGTCCCATATTGGAAAGAACAAAATATCTCTTGTGCTTATAATAGTGGTGTCCTCTCCACTCATTATGTTGAGGTTTTGAGTTGGAAGGCCTAATCTAATATTTAATCTAACATGGTATTTGAACTGGTTTATCCATTGGATTCTCTCTTAGCTTGTGGACACGTGTCCCTACTTGTGTTGCGCCCCCAAACTTGTTTGCTCGGTGGGGGGGTAGTGTTATGGTTTAGTCCCATATTGGAAATCCCTGAGAGTTTCACCTCTACATATGTAGAGGATTCCCTCAACCCATGGCCTAGGTTTTGGGTTAGTGTTCGGGCTTTTAACATAGTATTAGAGCCATTTTACCTATTGGATCATCACTTCGTATGTGGACATTTGTCTCTATCCGTGTTGCTCCCCGAACCAGTTGGTTTGGCGCAGGGGGTGGGGGGTGGTGTTGTGGTTTAATACCATATTGGAAATCCATGGGAGTTTCACCTATATATATATATGTGTGGAGGATTCCCTCAACTCAATACCTAAGTTTTGGGTTAGAGTTCGAGCCTTAACAATAAGTCTGTGTAAGTCTATTAGCTTAACCAATGAATTAGAATTTTCATATGCTATTTGCTTACAGAGGGAAAGTGAAAAATTTCATGTTCCTTTAGGGCATAGAGAAGAAGAATGCGAAGCTACAAGGAAGTGAGAAGGCTGTTGTCGCACGCCATGAAGCTGGTCATGCAGTTGTTGGAACTGCTGTTGCAAATCTGCTGCCTGGACAATCACGTGTCGAGGTGGGCAGTGTAGCTATTTCATTTTGACAAAGGTTGATGTTTGTTATTAAAAGACTAAAAAATCATCTCCATGCTGTCCAGAAATTGAGCATATTGCCCAGATCAGGAGGAGCACTGGGATTTACGTACACACCTCCAACAACTGAAGATAGATATTTACTTTTCATTGATGAATTGCGTGGTCGACTAGTCACTCTTTTAGGTGGACGAGCTGCTGAGGAAGTTGTGTACTCAGGTCGTGTTTCCACTGGAGCTCTCGATGATATAAAACGAGCAACAGACATGGCCTACAAAGCTGTAGCTGAATATGGTCTTAGTCAATCCATTGGACCAATTTCATTAGCGACTTTATCTGGTGGTGGATTAGATGAATCTGGTGGTGCAGCTCCATGGACAAGGGATCAGGTTCTTTCCTTTGATTGCTTTTTAGTGTCTTCTTTTTCTTCTTTCCATGCTCACCATGCAGCTGAATTCCTTAATGTCTCTTTCATTGCATTATGCCTTGGGTGTTTAACTTTTTACTGAAACTACATGTACCAGGGACCTTTGGTGGATTTGGTGCAAAAAGAGGTCAAATCACTACTGCAATCTGCTCTTGAAGTAGCACTCTGTGTAGTGCGTGCCAACCCCGCTGTGTTAGAAGGGCTTGGTGCTCATTTGGAAGGTCTGGGGAATTTTGTTGCTCCTATGCATTGACCTAGTTTTGCAAATTGATAATAGTCATTCCTTAACTTAGCTTTATTGCCCAATTTAAATACAGTTAGGTTGTATTTATGATCTCATCTGCTTGGAGTTTTCTTAAATGACTTAGTATGGATATAAATGGTTCTTCCTGTTCTCTTTATTATGTCAGTTTTTTAGAGAGACCACCTGCAGAGGAGTTTTATAATCGAGTAGTTTATTCTTGAAAAGAATGTAGTTAATCTAGTAGTTTATTTTTGAAAAGCATGTAGTTAGGTTGTATTTATGATCTCATCTGCTTGGAGTTTTCTTAAATGACTTAGTATGAACATAAATGGTTCTTCCTGTTCTCTTTATTATGTCAGTTTTTTAGAGAGACCACCTGTGGAGGAGTTTTATAACCTAGTAGTTTATTCTTGAAAGGCACGTAGTTAATCTTGCTTGAAGCTGAAAAGGGGAAAATAAAAAACCATGTTTTGGACTATAGTCTGTCATATCTATTCCTCGAGAACTGCTTGTGGAGGTTAAAGACTTTGAACAACCAATCTTTATCCTCACTGCTGTCAAAAGATCAAAAGTACCTTTGTCAATGTGAAAAGAGTGGCATTCAGAGGAAATCATGTTGAGAGCAGCATCCCACTGAAAGTTCTGAGTCCATTTTCTTCATCACTCCATTGCATAAAGGTCCTTGCATTTTCACATTGATGCATGATGCATATGTCATAGATTTGTTGCAGCTGTTGCATTCCCTGTTTACTTCAGAATGCCATGGTTTGATTTAGTTTGGCATATGTATACCTACATGCAGACTATTATGTTCTTGTGGCTGCTTTTTCAGTGTAGCCTTATAGGCACTTGTTTGTGTTTCACCAAGTGAACATGTTTGTTAACCAGGTTGACCCTGATCTGGGAGCTGATTCCCAATTCTTGATCTAGGTTAAAGGTCTCCAGAAATCTAATCTATGTTCCCCAAATAGGTTCAGCAATTTGTTCCACGTTATCCATGAATCATTGATGATCCCTGGTCAATGAGAAACAAATGGAGTTGATCCAATGGCTGGTGGTTTTACTTTGTGTGCGGTGAGATGTTAATTTATTGAGTCTTGGGCCCATGCTGGTGACTAGGTTTATTCACTATGTTGATCCTCCCACAGTCCATGTGACGAGGATCAGACTCCAGTTGCTGACTATTGGTTGCAGTGCAAAAGTGGGGTGGCCAAAAATCACATAATTGTTATTCTCCTTTTCCCTGGAAATGATTAAGGGTCCATCAGTTTTTTAACATCCTTTTTAGTTTAAGTTATGCTTTAGGAATGCTTATCTTATTCCGAAACACATTGCTCTCTTGTCTATGCAGAAAAGGAAAAGGTGGAGGGTGAAGAATTACAGGAGTGGTTGAAGTTGGTTGTTGCACCAGCAGAACTGACGTTTTTTGTGACAGGCAATCATGAGAATCTCGTTAAGCTGAAGTCAGGCTCTTAAAGTTCACTTCACTAAAGGTGTCTTCTTGTATTGTTATTCGTCGACTTGAAATTCCTCACTCAATCAGTGGAAGTTCTCAGCATAGAGCGGATTACCTCCACCTGCACATTCTCAGTTCATCTGCACTACATTCTATAGTTTCTGGCAAGATAATGATTCTTGGGCAACATTATCTGCATTGACAGTTCCTTATTTCCAGCAATTTCTTCACATATTACCTGCTGCCAAATATCCATTTCTTCATCATTTGTCCAGGGGCTATGATGGTGTAAATAGAGAAGCTTTGAGAGGAAAATGTATGCTTTGTAATGGTGAAGTTATGTACCATGTTTAGGATGTAATTCAACAATCCCATCTTTGTAAAGTAATTCAGGGAAGTCTAGGATGCTGCAATAATTGGCTCTGACAAGTAGCCTGCAGTAGTTGGTCTTGATATCGTCTGGAATTCCCTGGCATGGCTGGGGAATAAATGTTCAGGGTGTTGGTTTTCATACAGATATGTATTGAAACTTCCAAGCATAGTCTTTATGTTGTGTGAAGTTTTTATCACAATGCCTCTTCAGCTGTGGAGATTAAGGTGCATTACAAGTCTACAGGGTACAATTGCTGAAAGCTAGTTCTATTGCAACTCAGTTTCAATCTGGTTATGCGAGGCAGAAATTTGAGTGTGCTATCGAGTCTTTATAAAGGACAGAAGCTTTTTCTTCATCCTCTCACGCCAGTTGCTACTTCTAAAGTGTGATCTTGCACCCCCTCCAAAGAGAGCCAATTACATGTTTGCTGACTTATACTCTCTCATACACACCATTGTGTTCTTAATATAGACTGGAATCTCCCAATAGAGTAGCTTGCTTTTCTATCGTGATTGCAAAGGCCAGTCATCTACATTCGCATTGCACTCATTTTGATTACTTATTTGCTTTATTTTTTTATATATATATTCCATTTTCCCTACATTCCAGTTATTCTCCAACAATCTCAACTTTTTATCACAAAAGAAAACCAACTTCAACTTTCATCCAATTCTGACAAAGGTTATGTTTAGGCCATTTTGTGAACCCAATTATATGAGTGGTTGATACTATGTCTTGAAAGTAATTCATATTATTCATTCGGTTTCCTGCTGAAAGCTCTAAAATGGAACCTCTTAGACAAGGATAAAAAGGAAAAGCATCAAGGAAGTTTGGCTGCTGCACTGATTCTGGAATCCGTCATAGCTACTGTTCACTTCATATTTTTCAATCAAGGTGTACACTCCTCCATTAAAAATCTTCTCCAAAATACACCCTTAATTCCACTGATCAAATTGCATCCTGGTTAGCTGGCCACAATACTTCCCAGGCCCTTTGCTTCTGGAAAGCCCACGTCAGAAGACCTACTGCAAGGTTGATCTTATCTTTTGTCCCTCTCACAGTCACATGTGCCACATCCCAGTCCAATTTGTTCAGCCGACCGTTCAAGCGCAGTTTCTAAAGCTGTGACTGTGCTTGCAGCAACTTTGGATGTCTGCAGACACTTCTGTCGGCATGTTGTTGCCTACCTTGTTCATTCCCAGACTTGCAGGGCAGGGTGGAATCCAGAAGGACAATATTCTTCAATGGTATAGTGTGTCTTTTCTTCTTCAACAGTGAAGGTGCTGTTCATGCTTTCTAGTAAAGATTCTCTTGATTTCTCACCAGCTCCTTAAATTTTGTTCCCACTTAATTCTTGTTCTTCTTGGATAAACACCAGTTAGAGGGGTGTATGAGGTATAGAGAGGTGAAAAAACCTTTTTTGGTTTCATCTTGTCGTTTTGTTATTGACCATGGGAAAACTCCAGCTTTCACCTGCTACCCTGTGGTAATGTTCGGTTATTACTATCTGTTGCTTACAGTAACCTGCTGTTGGTAGCTTTAGTCACAAGCATGAGAAGGGTGTTGAAAACTTGAAGAAGAGAAAGGAAAATTATAAATTCCTAAGCATTAGAAGAAGAGAAAAGAAAATTATACTATGGTTCATCTTGTGAAAACTGATTTTGACTTGTTGATAAAAGCAATCCTAAATTCCTAAGCATCTTTTTGCTCCAACTGTTTAATTATTCTTCCCGTATGCAGAAATTTCTCCTCACCAAAACAATATCCCAAGTTCCACATGGAAATGATAAGCTTCCAGGATTTGTTCTTTCCTTCCCCCACAAAACCCAAAGTGCTGGTCAATTTGATGGGACATGAAGATGAACTTAGCCCATGCATTACTGTGCCTGTAGAATGTATTCTTTCCTCCCATCATCCCAAGATTCTTGAATGTCAAGTCATGTTGCATGTTTGGCATATTTATGAATGTTGTTCAATCAAATAGTTCGTGGTGAAGATAATTGTCTTCGTTTTACATGTTACAATCTAGAGAAATACTTAGTACCAGTATACACTTCCTTTTGAGTTGCAAGTGAGTTGAGTTCATAAATATTTGAGTTGGGCTCATAACATTTTGAGTTAGACTCTAAATAATATGTTAGGGCACATTGGTCTATCTTAAGTGGACTAATAGGAGCTCCCTCTTGCAACTCAAGTTCAACTGTATGCTTTTGCAGTACATTTCTCTACAATCTGACAGGTGTTGTCTGGTGAATAACCATGATGGGTTTGTCATCCTAGTTGTTGTCTAAACCATGAATCAAAGCATAAGGTCCGCAAAGGTAAAATTCCAAATGGCAGTCGATTGATCTCATTGGGTGTGATATATTTCTATTCTGTGCACCAGGAAAAAGCAGGCAGTGATCCAGGTGATGGAACCCATAGCCTGTGGGCTATGCCTTCGTCCCCTGCAGTGCTTTGTTTTTTTATCGCGATTTGCTCCAGGCTGCTGTTGCAATGCCCTGCTGACACTTCTTGTGGCACTCTATGCTGGTAATGTGACCGACACGGCTTTGTGCATGGACAGGTAAGAATCCAGCTATTCCCCTACTACGTTGTTTTTTAATATAAAAGAAAAAAAAACATCATGTTCATAAACCAACCTCAGTTGCGCCATGTTATTTTAGTACATATGCCACATGGTGATCGGATAGGTGGTGGACTTTAAGAAAACCCACAAGTGGGTCTTGATGCATATATTTGAAATATTAAAAAAAATGAAAAATCTATTGAATGAAATCTCCATTGTTGACGCGACTTGGCAGTTCGTCGCGTTCTGATTTTTCCGGTGTTGGAGGTTTGGTTATTTTTGGTGTCGCACTGGAGTAAGCGGTCGCGACCTACAGGGCGGTCGCGACAAGGTCGTTATCGCACCGGCCCAATCTGTCGCGTCTTTAGGTCCGTCGGTTCAAAATCGAGGCCGGCGTCTATTTCCTCTTCCCTTTCTTTTTTTTTTCCTTCTTCTTCTCCCTCTCCCGAGCCCTCTTACTTCTCCAGCGGTTCTTGGGTGTTTTGGGCGAGGAGGTGACGTCCCGTTCGTGTAGGTGGCGTCCGTGTGGTGTTAGGAGCGAGGAGAATGTGACCATTTCAACGTGAAGATCTCATATTTGAAACATCCTGAAAAGGGGAGTAAAGATTGTAAGCCTTTCTCTTAGTGAAGAAAGCGACCGAAGATGGCCGTCGTCGTCGCATTCGGACGTGGCCCTCGATAAAAAGGGTTGCCAATTCAAAAGGGCTTCCCACAGTTCAAAGTTGGACAGAACCGTGGGTCGCAATTCCGGCGTTTCAAACCCCTCCCCTGGACGCTCGGTAGTCCCTCGCCATTTAATTCCATGTGATCAGGGAATGCGTGTAAGCGCACCTTGTCGTTTGGGATGTTGGGGGGGGGGGGGGGGGGGGATGTTATTTATTGAGAAAAATACTAGCGGTAGGTGTAGAATAGTAGAAAAATTATCGTTCAGCATGTTATTGATTTATAGATTGATGTGTGGATCCCATGGCAGCAGAAATATGAAATATTTTGTAAAAAATATTTTATAGTATTATCACCTTTAATATTAAGAATGATAAATAAATAATTAAAAATAATTAATTAAGAGTGATAAATAATTAGATATGAACTCACACTCTACTCACATTCTTGTCTTTGTTTCCCCTCTCCGTTTCTAACTTATTTATCAAAAAAAAATAAATAATCAGATAAGAGAGAAAAATAACTCATCTAATAGAATATTAATTATTTTTAATATTTTACGTCATTTTTTATAAAATTATTTGTCACTTTTAATTTACTGTTTATCGTCTTTTAGTACCAATATGATGACAATAATGGGTCAAAAGTGATAGATAATTTCAATGTGTAAAAAGCATCCCTTAGTTATTTATTTATCACTCTTATTATTAAAGGTCACAAGTAATTAATTAATAGTGATAAATAGCTAATTAAAAAAAGATAAATAATTATTGTATTGAAAAAGTGAATATGTATAAAAGAAAGAAAGAAGAAAGAGATAGTAGGATCTACATGTGGTCTACTGACATTTTGTAGGCACTGTTCCAACAAAACATTTCTATCAGGTTGCTCGAGTAATAATTATTTCTTAGACATGAATGTGCATTTCTTCGAGGGGTGGGAGAAAAAAATGCAACTTGTGGGCACAATGGCTTCACAATTAAAAAAACTTGGCCCATGCACACCTTTAAGTGTGTGGCTGATGATAAAATATGAGATAAAAAGAAAAATAAAAATGGCACAATTTATATATATATTGTATCAATGTTGCAATCTCTATGTACATTTATGAATATTATTTTGCAGGATATGGCTACTCCCAAAAGATAAATTGAGCAGTGGGAAAAAGGATAAAACCAATCAAGAAGAATTATACTTCTGTTCCCCATTCTACTTCAATTGCTGGTGTCCTGTCCGGAACTTTGCATATGTAGATGCTAGTGAAGGAGACAAAAGTTGTAGATATGAACATGTTTTATGTACGAATTTGAATAGTCATGTCATATGTGTCATATTTGTATGCTTTGTGTTCATTCGCATCATCAAATCCATTTCATCTTATTCCTTGGTCTACTTCGGGTGGTCATTTGGACGACCCAGAAAATCTGATTTAAAGAAGACCATTTTCCCACTTTTTTGTATAGACTTGTTGTTTTCAATGCAAATCTTGTTTGTTACATTTATTTATCTATTGGTCACTCTTAATATAATAGCCATGACAATTAGATTACATGAGGAGGTAGGGCTAGGGCTCAAGAACCAAGCATGCAGGCCAACTATGTCTTGGGCGTGTAGTCTTGGTGTAATGACTCGAGGATTCGACATTCGGAAGGCCCTCTAAGTATTCAACTCTTAGATTGTTTTCAGTGGCGGACACGGAAATTTTATCCAGTGGTGTCACTCAAAAAATTTTTTAATACTTGACCAACAATTTATATATATTTATAAAATATAAAATATAAACTTTTAAAGATTTACATCGACAATAAAAGATACATTTCAATAAAAATGATAAATTTCTTTACAACCAATTTTTTTTCCTTACAATTGTACTCGACGAGTCTTCATATTTTGAAACACTTCAATAATAGACTCATTACTTACACTCTCAAATAAAATTTTCTCAATATATGTCACTAAACAATCATTCATCCAATCATCACATATTTAGTTTCGTAGCTTGTTCTTGATGTAGGTCATTGTCGAAAATACTCTTTCAACACTTGCAATAGCCACTTGAAGAAGCAATGCTAATTTTATAAGTAAATATATCATCGGATATACAACATATTTTTTTGTCTCCACCAATTTTTTTATAAGATCACCAATGACTTTTAAGTCAAAAAATCTCTCATCTGATGTCATATCGAAAATATAATTTTCAAGCTGATTATAAAGTGCCACAAGATTAACAAAGTTGGAAAATTCATTTGGATAAAATCTAACTAATTTAACCAACTTTTCCTTATCAAAAACTGAAAATGAATCACATGGATTTAAGCTAGCCAAACAAAGAAGCTCAGTGTTTATTTCATTGAAATAATTATTCAGCTCTTGTAACTGCATATCCAATATAGTGTAGAACAATTCAATCTGATAATGATGTAAATTTGTGATACAAAGAGCTCTGCGTTGAGATTTTTTAGGAAAAAAATATCGTTGGTCCATGCTAGGAATAATAATCTCTTCTTTATCACAAATAAACACACTTCTTTAAAAAGATCATTCCAACCTTTATCTCTCATAATTTGTAACCTTTGTTTAGAAGGTTTCACAAGTGACATGACATTAATTATCTTTTCTTTACAAAGCTATTGACAACTCATTCGTGATAGCCAATACTTTTATCATCAAATGTAGAAGAAATACAAAATCAAAAGTTTTCAATACAAACAATAAGCCACATGCTTCATCTTTCTGTTCCAAAGTTCCATCCTGATAAATGACATCAAGTACCTCCACTACAGAAGATAATATAATAGTCAAATTTATGAGACTTCCATAATGAGAACCCTAATGGGTATCACATGCTCTTTTCAGACTTAATTCTTGATTCAAACCTCTACCACTCTGAAGATCACTATTACTTAATGCTTCTGCAATACTGGTATTTTATTTTTCTCGAAGAGTGTCTCGACGTTTGTAAGATGAACCAATGACATTTATAATTTGAGCAACAATAGAGAACAACCAAGACACATTACCATGATTTTTAGCAACAACCACAAGTGTCAATTGAAGCTGATGAGCAAAACAATGAATATAATACGCCGAGCTATTATATATCATAATCAAAGCTTTAAGACCATTGAATTCACCCTGCATATTACTAGCTCCATCACAACCATGTCCTCTTATTCTGGATAAACTGAATCCATATCTCAAAAGAACAAATTCAATTACAATCTTAAGTGACATTACAATAGTATCAGTAACATGAACGATGCTAAAAAATCTCTCAACAACAAAACCCATCTATAATCAATATAGCGCAAAACCACAATCATTTATTCTTTATCAGAGACATCCCGAGCCTCATCAACAATTATTGTAAACAACTCCAAATTCTCTGATGATTGCATTTGTTGTTTCAATTGTACATACACTTACAATGTCCTTTTGTATATGAGGAGCAATCATTTGGACATTTTGAGGAGTATTGTGCAATACAACATTATTTATAGATTCATTATGATCTCAAGACATTTTAGAAGCTCAAGAAAATTCCCTTTATTACATGAAATTTTTTATTTATCATGTCCACAAAATGCTAACCTTGACGCAAAAGAAACCTTATACAATCTATTGAAGTTTGTAGGCGATCTCGATAATCATTCTTAACTTGGTCTAATTGTTTTGACAAAGCCACTTGAATACTTTGTTTTTCGCTCATCAAGTCCTTTTCTTACAACTATATATGTGAGTTATTAGGACCGCCTACATGAACATCTAATCTATCTTTTTTGTTCCAAGCTGAAAAGCCCTCACCAACAGCTGAATCACCTGTCGACTATTTTCCATGATCAAGTTTGAATAAGTAACAAGGCACGTAAAATACAACATTTTTTACTATGCTATATTCTAACCAATTTTCATGCTCATCAAACCAAGAAGAAACAATTCTCTGCATTTTTTCACTATAAGCTTCAAAGGAAAATTATGATTCTGAAGTTGACATTGACATTTTAATAGATATACTTTTCTCACATCATCTTACAATTTTATATGATATTCTGATATCTTATTTCTTAATCCTAGATCTGATTCTAAAGTAGTTAAATCAAATTGATCAGTGAACGAAGACTCTTGTTGACTTTCAAGTGGAGTAGTTCTAGAACTACTTGAACTTGCTATATTATTTTGTCCTCGACTTAGTTTAACTAGATATCGTTTCATCTTGGCAAAAGAAAATTATTTCAATGATTTTAAAATTAACTAATATATTTGCAAATAATATACTTGCAATCATTCACATCAATCAATATATTGAGCCACCATCTAAGCTCGTGGATTACATTCACATCAATCATTCACAACAATAAATAATATTGAACCACTACTTAGACTCGCTGGATCACATATCTTGGCAACCAACAATAAAGATAGTGGTCAATGATAGGTCTAATTGTGTAGGAGAATGGCAGAGGAGCTCAAACTGTGTGTGAGAAAAATAAATTATTAGCCCACGAACATCACCAAATTTACATGAAAAATGAGAAAATTAGATGAAGAATTTGTTCCAAATAATTTTAAATCATCCACCTTTCTTGCACAGCAGCGAACGACCGGCAGGCGAGGGATCTCCTTAGAAGGCTAACAACCGCCGACCTCAGCAGCGATGGAGCGGCCAGTGGGCAGCGACGGACGACTAGACGAGGGTCTGCAACTGGGGCGGCGAGCAAGCAGTGGGATCTCAGTCTTCTCAGATCTGGGAAGGGCTAGCAGGGATCTGGGCAACAGTGGGGATCTCAGATCTGGGACGGGCTGGCGGGGATTTGGCAGGGTGCAGCCGTGCAGGGGTTTTTCTTTTCGGTTCTTGGCCGTAGAAGGGCTGGGGCAGCTGCAAAGCTGATGCACATGGAGTTGGAGAGATCTGGGCCTCGACTGCGGCAACGGATCTACAGAGCGGCTCGTTGTCCCGAGGAGATCTGGTTTTTGGGGCGGGCACCGACGGCAGAAAAAAAACCCTCGTACATTGAAAAATTGGGGTCTTCCTTCAGCCCTTCATGGCTTTGCCCTTTTGGGAGTTGGGAGCTTAGGAAGCTTGACGAGGGAAGGGCTCAAAGGTCGAAGGG
Source organism: Colocasia esculenta (assembly GCA_014218235.1). Classification (NCBI taxonomy): domain Eukaryota; kingdom Viridiplantae; phylum Streptophyta; class Magnoliopsida; order Alismatales; family Araceae; genus Colocasia; species Colocasia esculenta. The sequence continues at coordinate 2,227,325 of CM024757.1, forward strand.
GAAAGTGGGAAAGGACGAAGGATGTCCTTCGTTGTTTTTGGATTTTTTTTTCCCTTGGGGTGTTTGAAAGGTCTGCGGGCCACATGCCCACAACACATGGGCCAGGTGGCACTTGGCAGGTGGTGCCCCATCTCCAGGTCAGTGGGGTCCCCAATAGTTTTTTTTTTTTTAATTTGGGCCAGGGTCTAAAGGTAATTTTAAGAGATGTTAAAGATCCAATGGCCCTGGAGTCTTCATGCATCCACCATTGACTGTCCCCATGGGTCCGAAGATCCAAAAGGATTAGAAAAGTAGGATAATGAGATAAACAATGAATGCAAATAACTATAACAAGATGTTTGCATATTAAACAAAAGAATTATGTATAACATATTCCAAATAAAAGTACATGTATAGGAAGAAAAGTGCAGTCCTTAAAGAAAATACCCAGAGAACTTGCAAAACACAGCTCTCAACTCACATTAGTATAAGAGCACTCACGCTCACACACTCCACTGTTGACAACACATGACGCAACTAACCACCACCTCAACCGTCTGACACCTTACTCCTACGACAATGATCCCCTACCTAAAGGAAGTAGGGGAGTGAGTCTCGCGAACAAGGCCCAATAGAGATAACCAATCCCTTACCGACCAGAGCAGAATGAACTTTAGAAAGCAGTAAACAACTAAAACTAGAAATAGTAACTAGAATACGACTACAGTAACTACTACAAAATAGTAAAAATAGAACAACACCACGACCACCAACTAGGGTCCAGCCACACATAACTCCCGCAGAACTAGCGGAGTCGGGCACCAAACAGAAGCAGCCCTCGACACGCACGTCGAGATAAAGAGCTCATGGAAACCACGGAGCAACCAAGTGAGAACAGAGTCTCACCATAAGCACGACCAACTCTGATCTCCACAAAGTCGGGAAGTGACGTACAAACCAACTCGGACCTCGGGCACTCCACTAGGTCGAAAAAACCACATACATATACTACCACGAACGGGTACAAAAGAATGGGTTACATAACCTAGGTTGGAGTCCACACAAGACACATCAAGAGAACACTCGATTTGGAAACCACCTAGAGATCCAACGAGTCCTTGGTATGATATCATTTTAATTATTTATTATTTTATATGTTCATTTCTTATCAATGAGATATTTAATGATTTTGAACTATTATTTTAACTAAAAAATTACTTTAACAAAGAAAAATTACTATTTTAACAGACAAATATTACAATTTTAATAATTTTGAACTACTATTTTAACTATAAACAAACACTATTTTAAAAGAGAAAAACTACTACTTTAACAGGTTAAAACCATAGTTGTCAAGGCGACAAAGCGACCAAGGCATTTTTGGGCTCATTGTGTGCCTAAGCGCTTAGGCGCCCGCTTGAGCGGCGCTTAGGCGCTAAAGATAACGTCTAGAGTGACATCCTATATTAAATCTAGAAAAATCATAATATAAATAAAAAATATTATAATTATACAATCATGCAAAACCTACACAAATATGACATTATAACACAATGTGAAAAATTTACCATTACAATAGTGCACCAAAATTAAACTATGAAAGAAAATTTACTTGAATAAATAAAAATATAAAATGCAAGTACTAACATGAAATTTGTTCCTTTGTTCTTCTAAAATCTAGAAATAAAGTTGTGACAATATAATACAACCACATTAATATATCAAGCAAAATTACTATCATAATGGATATCAAACATTACCTAAAACAAATTAACATAACCAACCAAACGTCCAACATCAAACTATTAAATTCAATGTCAAAAGTTTCAAAGATAACAAAATGTTCAACTCCAAATATAAACATCTAAAGCTTAAAACCAAACATGGCATTTTGAAGAGCCATGCCACCATCATCATTACTATTACCCTCAACTTCATCATCCTTATCACCATCTTCATTATTTGATTCCCATGGAGCATTATCATCATTTGTCTCTTCTTCTTCTTCACTCATCATATCATCCTCATCCTCATCATTCCTTGTGCCTTGTGAAGTGCTCCCTCTTATTGGCATTTTTCCCTTCTAGCTCTTTCTTCGGATGCTCCCATAGCCTCATCCACAATTGCCCAAGTGAGATCATCTCCCTCATGAACCAAATCTTCACCATGCTTTGTCATCCATGAGCTTCCCCAATCTAAGTCTTCCAAACAAATGGGATCATATTTTTCTGGATGTTTCTTTCTTTCTGAAATCTTTCACGAAGACGTCGATTGTATTGGACATAGACCAAATCATTGAGTCTCTTGGCCTCTAACCTGTTCCTCTTCTTTGTATGAATCTAAATAGAACACAATGATAAAAATAAGATTAAATGTTAAACTTAAAAATGACTACATAAAATATAAATAAATCAAATACTTACAAACTCAAATGTACTCCAATTACGTTCACATCTAGAAGAACTACAACAAAGTCCTAAAATTTTAAAGCAGACATCTTCAACTCCGGTGTCTCCACACCATATTGCATCCACCAATCACCTGTAATAAATTCAAAATATTAATAAAAGAGGAGATAAAGATATATAACTAAGAAAAAAATTAATTAGATTACTCACATGGAAGCCTCATTTCATAAGCTCTACTTGCCATTGGCCTCTCAAACATACCTCTTTGACATGAATACTCCATCATTTGATCTCCAATCTTATCTTGCATTTCTATATTGGCTCCATCTTTTCAAGACATGTCATAAAGCATATTCAAATTTTGCAACCAAAGATGCATCTTTGCTTCGAGCTTCATAATATAATTTTGGATTCAAGAAGAAGCCAACTTCATGTAGAGGCCGATTCATTTGATCTTTCCAACGACGGCCCACAATTTTCAAAATAGGTTGGTATTTGCTCTCTTTAGAATTGAAATTTTGAATTATTTGCTTCCTTGCAAACTCCATTGCAGCATAAATATAGCCCATTGCTGGTTTTTCATCACCATCAACCAACCTTAACACTTGCAAGAGGGGTTGGGAAGCCCTCAAAATCTCTTCAACTGCATGCATCCAAATTTGATTGATAAACAATTGCAGCTACATTCTTTCCCATGTTTTTTTTGACCATGCACTAGAATGCCAAGCATCTGAACTAAACAACCTACGCAGTGCTCTCTTTATTACATCATCATGCAATCTTTCTAAGGTAAGAAAAGCTGTAGCAAATCTTGTAACTCCAATCTTACCAATTCTCTCCCCTTTGTCTCCCTTCTCATGTGGTCAAGAAGTCGCGTATGAGTGTATAGATAAGCAGTCAACTTCTTTGCTTTTGAAATGGCGCCAACATAGCATTCAATTTTCCAATGTCTTCTAACATGAGATCAAGACAGTGAGCTGCACAAGGGGTCCAAAATAATCGTTTCCTTTTCTCCATCAACAACCTTCCTGCTGCAATATTATAAGATGCATTGTCAGTAACAATTTGGACCACATATTCCTCCCCAACTTTCAACCATCTTATCTAACAGTCATACAACAAGATAGCATCTTCTTTTGATTTGAAACATCATTGATTCCATAAAATAAGTTCCTTCTGGACAATTCACCAAAAGTTGATCAACTTTCTTTGCCTTTTATATCAGTCCACCCATCACACATTATAGTGCACCCATAATCTTCCAATGTTTTATATATTCAGCATGCATTTGTTTTGTTTCTTCTACTACCATTTTTGTAGAAGAGACAACCTCAACATGTGATAACTAGGTGGTTTGTATCCTGGTCCAAATCGGCCTATAAATTCAACCATGATTTCAAAGCTCCTGCACTTTGCTGCATTGAAAGGAATGCCAACATCATAAAACCATCTAGCTATAGCAAGATCAAGATTGCATTTCTCTTCTTTCTTCAATTTAGACATAGTGCTTTGAATTTTTTTCCCGCTTCTTCTGGCATCAATAAAATCATCAACATTCATCCTTGCAAATGCATCCATTGGTCCCTTCTCCTTTTTTTGTTTGTAAAAATTGACAAAGTAGTTGGTTGTTTTGTTGGCTCGGACTCCTCCTCATCAGATGAGCTCACAACATTCTCATAAACACTTGTTGTACTTACCATCTTCCCTTCTTGTTTTTGTTCAAAGCCACCATCATTTCTATAGCAATCTCCTTTGTAGTCTTAGGACACTTCTTCACATCACGAAAACCTCCAATCAAGTGCTCCTTTTGTCTCTTTATCCCCCCATTTGTCACTAAACCACACAATTCACATTTCACTTTATCTTATCGTGCTCATCAGGCCAATAAGCATACTTCCATCCTGGATCATTAGATTTCGCTTTCTTGAATTCTGAATCTGCTGTGGGTATTGAGGAAGAAGAATCCATTTTCTCACTGCAAAACTAATTTAAAAAATTGTAAATAGAGAGGAGAGGGGGCGCGGACAGTGTGTGTGTGTGTGTGAGAGAGAGAGAGAGGAGGGGGTGCCGGTGGGACTGTCACTCTGTGACAGTGTGTGTGAGATAGAGAGGAGAGGGGGGGCGGGATTGTGTGTGTGTGACCGTGAGAGAGAGAGAGGAGAGGGGGGGCGGGACTTTGTGTGTGTGTGTGTCTGAGAGAGAGAGAGAGAGAGAGAGAGAGAGAGAGAGAGAGAGAGAGAGAGGTGGGACTGTGTGTGTGTGTGAACCGTGGAGAGAGAGAGGAGGGGGGGGGGCACTGTCACCACACAGAGTGTGTGTGACAGTGTCTGTGTGTGTGAGTGAGAGAGAGAGGGAGCGACCGTGAGAGAGAGATTGAGAGAGAGGGGAGTGACCGTGAGAGAGAGACTGAGAGAGAGGCAGAGAGAGAGAGGAGAGGGGGTGCCGGTGGGACAGAGAGAGAGGGGGTGCCGGTGGGACAGGGTGTGTGTGTGCCGGAAGGGGAGGGGAGAGCTTGACAGGGAACTAGGGAAGGGAGATGGGGGTGCCGGTGGGACAGGAGAGAGGGGGGCCGGGGACGGAGGGTGTGCCGGAAGGGGAGGGAGAGCTTGACAGGGAACTAGGGAAGGGAGATGGGGGGAGCATACCTCCTCCGGCGGCAACGACCTCCTCCGGCGGCGGCGAGCGGCAGCGCGCGACCTCCTCCGGTTGCGGCGCGACCCCTCCGGCGGCGAGAACTCCGGCGCAGAACCCTACCTGGGTTGGACTCCGGGGCGAAGCAGGGGTGGGAACGGAAGACAGGTGATCGCAAAGGGGAGTCGGGGCGGAGGGGGGTTTATAACCGAGGTGGATCGGATCCACCAAAAGACCGGGAGGCCACCAAAAGACCCGGGAGGCCATCTCAAGGCGCCCAAGCGGCCGCCTTCCCCGCCTTGGCGTCACCTTGCGTCGGTTTCTTCTAACCCAATTAGGCGGCCCACTTAGGCGAGCACAAAAAACTGCCTTAGCGCCGCCTAGGCAGTCGCCTTGACAACTATGGTTAAAACTACAATTTTATTGGTTTTAAACTACTATTTTTACTTTAACATAAAACAAACTACAACTACTGTTTAACCGACAACTACTACTTTAATGGCTTTGTACTATTTTCTTAACCGATTTAAAAAAGTTTCTTTAACTCGGGCCAACCTTTTTTTTTACAACATTTTTTACAAGTACGTTTGAAGAGTTCGGTCAAAATCCAACGACTTCGGAGCCGGGCTCCGCCACGCGGCCGGAGGGCACCTCCCCGTGAATCTAGCCGTCCGCGGTCCGCTCACAACGAGTGGGCCCCAAAACAGATTCCAACCAATAGGAGACAAGTAAATCTACTCCAGTGCGCAGCAAAACTTTTCGTGACCTTTTCGCGCTCCCTTCCCGGTGCCTTTCTTCTTTACGAAGTACTACTGAAAGGTGAAAAAAAAGGGGAACCAGAGAGGTAGAAGAGATAGAGTGAGAGAGACGAGTAGAGTGAGAAGGGGAGATCTAGGGCTCGGGGGTCCGCCGGAGGGGGGATGACGCCGGGGAGGTGCGGGGGGCTCGTCGGCGGGGTACGCCGGAGGCTGCCGCTTCGATCTGCGCGGAAGGAGGGGGCTGCGGATACCTGATTCTGCGTCTCTCTCTAGGGTTTTTCTCGGAATTCTCTTCCTCTGTCCCTTCCCTTCTCCCCTTCCCTCCCCCCTTTCGGTTGTCTCCTGTCCTTTGTTGGAGCTCTTCGGCCATTTTCAGATATCGAGGACGCGGCGGGGGTCCTTCCGCGCGGGAATCCGGTGCCGCCGCGATCTGGAAGGGCGCTGCTTCTTTCGCTGTTCTCCTCTGTTTGCTGATGTGTGGGGTTCTTCGGGTGCTCTGGTGCTTTAGCCTTGGATCTGGCAATTTCGTGACGCCAGTTGTAGGGGAACGGTTCTGTGAGGCCTCTGTCAACGGTCGCAGTGAGTGGTTCCCGGAGCCGAACGTTTGCAGCGACAAGAGGTTTTCGATGTTTCTTGGACTTTCTTGGTTTCCCTTCTGCAGTATTTGAAGAGGGGTCCTTGGTCGACCTCTGTTCCCGGGTTAGAGGTGTGGCTGATTCCACTTGCGAGGCTGAGGGCGTTCCGCTCTCACCTGGGTTTCTGGTAGGGTGTTTGTTTCGTTACTCCTTGCTGCCCCAGAGATGGAGAACCGCAACCTGAGCAGAATGATGAGCTTCGGGATATCGGACGTTGCACTGGAGTGCGTCATGGGTTACATCGACGACCCTCGGGACCGAGACGCCATCTCCCAGGTGTGCCGGAGGTGGTACCACATCGACTCCATCACAAGAAAGCACATCACCATTGCGCTCTGCTATTCCACCACCCCGGAACGCTTGCGGAAGAGGTTCCCACGGCTCGAGTCCATTAAATTGAAAGGGAAGCCGCGGGCGGCCATGTTTAACCTGATACCTGAGGATTGGGGTGGGTATGCCGGACCGTGGGTCAGTGAGATAGCCGGAGCTTTCAACTGCCTAAAGAATATCCATTTCCGGCGCATGATCGTCCAGGATGCTGATATCGAAGTTCTGGTGAAGGCTCGTGGTCACATGCTTATCGGCCTCAAGCTGGACAAATGTTCTGGGTTTTCTACTGATGCCCTCAGGCTAGTTGCCCGCTCTTGCAGGTAATTTCTTTGTTATGTGATAGCGTATCCTTGTTAACGTGGATAAATTGAGTTGGAATTTTTATAGAAGAACACTAACTAGATTAGTTCAACTACAGCGCCCCCCTGCCCCCCGCCAAATGATTCACCATGCTTACTGTTTCGGATGAAATGTATGCTATTTTTTATTTTACTTTTACTGGTGAGGCTGATTGATTAAATGTGTCTTCTAGTTGGCTGTCTGTTCTTTTATATCTTGTGAGACTGAGACTGTACGACACTTTGGTCTTTTTTTGCATAGCTTCAAATTGGATGCACTTTTGAGCTTCCAAAGCTCTCAACCAAATTATTTTGAGGGAAGGAAATTAAGCCACGCAAAATATTTTATCAGCATCATCTGTTAGGTGGATTGAAGCATTTGTAATTCCTTGGGAAAGGAAGACTTTTGGTCATCGACAGAAAAAAGTATGACAGGAAATGAAAGTTTCATGGTTAAAGAGAGGTAGAGAGACTTCATTTTTTTCTTGGGATTTTTTTTTTCCCTAGGTCCAAATGTAAGAAAGTTGTGATTTAGAGTTCCAACCCAAGGAGTAAAAATATTCCATGACCTTTGTTTCTAAACTAACTGACCTTACGAAAAACAATTTTTCCTAGAAACCGGACCTTTTCCATTTTTCTTTCCGCAACCTATGACTAGGTCTGATCTACTTCTATTTAATATTTTTTCATTCTGAAACTCGAAGATGAAAGTGCCTTCCATCTAAACACACCATCTGCGTCCTCCTTTTCTTTTCATTTGATTGGTGGGAACTCATGTAGGCAAAAAATTTTATGGGAAAAGTGTGGATCAAACATGGATGATATGCATAAGCATACTCTTGTTGGATGATACTTGACAGTTGACACTTTTATGAAAGAATTGTTTAAAGATTTGCATGAGCAAAAAAGCACCTAGGAATAAGCTTTGATGCTCTGAATGTTGCTTGGAGCTGGATTACTTGTCTCTTTTGGCTTCCTCCATTTGACTTGTCAGAAAAAGGAGGCATTCACATTGCTAAGATTTCATGTGTCAATTATTTCTTCTGCATCCTGTACTTTATCTTTAAAATGATGGAAGCTAGAAAAAGATTATTTATGTATGTTTTGGGGTCAAGTGGCACAATGACCAATTATTTAAAATGTTTATGTATGTTTTGGGGTCAAGTGGCACAATGTGTCAATTATTTCTTCTGCATCCTGTACTTTACCTTTAAAACGATGGAAGCTAGAAAAAGATTATTTATGTATGTTTTGGGGTCAAGTGGCACAATGACCAATTATTTACATCCTGTACTTTATCTTTAAAATGGTGGAAGCTGGAAAAAGGTTATTTATGTATGTTTTGGGGTCAAGTGGCACATGGAAAAATTATTTCCATGTTCTTACCGATGGAAATTTTCCTGGAGCACTGAATAGTTTTCTGTTAGTAATTAGTAGGAAGTTCTTTTCTGCATGAACCATGACAAGTCTCCCTTTGTGTGTGAGAGTCACAGGGCTGGGGTCCCATTGCAGGGATAAGGACCTTTCTGCTCACTGCAGAAGGTTAGTTGTCATCCGTAGATCTCGCCTTTGAAGGGGCAGCCATTATGCTACTGTGCCACAAGCCCTTGACAGGATAAGGTCTAATGTTGTGCCATCATTGACACATTGTAAACTTTTTTCCAATGTCTTGCACTTGTTTTGAAGTAGAATATATATGCTGCACGTTAATTTCTTTTCCAACTTTAAAGGATAAAAACTTGAATTGCGCATAATGCATTTCTGGAAAGCATGATGAAGTTCACAGCCCTTTGTCCACCAGTATTCTTATTTCATACTGACCCATTTCAAATCATGTCACGGCATGCTTACTTCACATGCTTGATTTTGACGGAAGACTGCTATGCATCTGCCAGAAGTCTGAGGGGGTTGAGGGTGCCACTGAAGTGGACTGTGCACATGCTGTGTGCCTGTGGATAAGCATGGAGAGAGAGTCCAGTGATGATGCATATGCATGTCGAGTAAGATATTAATAGATTATAATTATGAAGGATTATATGGATAATAGTGGGATCAACTAACAGTCTTAACAGATCTAACAGAATGTATGAAGAATTTGTATATACTTTTGTGGCAGAACCTTTTGGAAGGGCAGGCCTAGAAGCAATGGTAAGGTTGCCCGTGTGACCTGGTGGTCACAGGTTTGAAACCGGAAACATCCTCTCGACTTATCGGGGTAAGGCTGCGTGCGTCATCCCTTTCCAAGACCCCGTGCTGGCGGGAGCCTCGTGCACTGTGTATGCACTTTTTTGGGGACAAAACTTAGTTCTCATGGCATTTTGCAGCATTTGGGAAAAAAATAATGATCTGTGATAAATTTCTAGAAAGATAGTTTTGCAATCATTTGTGTAAGAATGGTTTATATTCAAAAAGCCCGCAATATTAATTGCATGGGATATATCTTCAAGATGGCTACACTTTCTTTGTCCCTTTCCTGTTTCAGGATGTTAACCTTGAAGTTTATTCTTTAGTAACCACTCTATCTATCTGTTAGCTGCTGGATGTTCTATGTCATGCATGGGTATTTTCATGACTGCAACGGCATGCATAAGAATTTTGTCATGTTCCATTCCTTGATCAGTATTGTTTATAATCATATGGTAATTGTCTAGGTCATTTCATAAGCGATGGATATTCTCTGTTTATCCAGGATTTCTGCAGCTGGTCACCGATGTTTATACTTTATATATTGTGTCATATGCTGTGTTTCTTATCATGCCTATGGCCCTATTCTCAGTCCTTGATGCATTGTATTTAAGCCGTTGACTTATGCTATCCACGATGATTGGTGATTCATGTGGAATCTTGCAGTATTTGGTCGAAATTGAGTGACAATTTTTCATATGCTATTTGTGGAGTTGTTTCTATTTATTATCTTTCATTTTGTCATCTATTAAGCTTAACAATTTAATTAACCAAAAATCTAGTGGAAAAAGAAACCATTATGTTAGAATGCTTTATGCTCACACGCATGTGAACTGATTTTCTGTAGATCCTGCTTGGTCTTTGTTTGTAATGCTGCAAATTCTAACAACTTACATTGAGCAGAAGAGAAATGAGTGGAAGAAAGTAGAGATACTTTTTCCACTTTATCTTCTTCCACTTTATAGAGAATTGACGTCAAATTGGCAGTCCTTAATACAAGGTTTTGCTAAATTTTTATACCTCTAAAACTGCACCCTTGAAACTTAAAATTTACCTGGATTGATGAAACTAGTTTCCTTTGTATAGTGTTCATTATGTTGTTGGTCATACAAGGGAAATAGTGGAGTAGTGGTATGTTTTCTCTTCCGGATTAACATAAATGGTTTGTCTAGAAGCAAGAATCCTGTGTTACATGCAATCCTGTTACATGTAAGGATGGATTCCTGGTGATGCCCGATTTGTGCCACTGGCATTTTCCTGCATTGCAGACTAATGTCCATTTTAAGACCCTGGATCTGCAGTGCTAGCTGCTGGATCTACCCAAGCCAGATTGATGAGATGAGGCTTTTGATTGACGATGGAAAATAATCTTCATGTGCTGACCTTAATCTTACTAAAAAAATTGTCTTTACATGTCTTGTTATGTTTTTATTCCGGGTATTTGTCCTCTCTCTTATGAATGTATTTATCTGCTTTTGAAGTCAATCCCTAGTTGGCTCATATCAGAGCTAGGTCACTCTTCTGAACTGTTGTCATGGATCTTATACAGATGCCTAAGAACCTTGTTTTTGGAAGAGAGCTCCATAATTGAGAACGATGGTGAATGGTTGCATGAGCTTGCTGTTTACAACACTGTTCTTGAGGCCTTGAATTTCTACATGACAGAGCTCCGAGCCGTTTCATGGCAAGATCTTGTGCTGCTTGCAACAAACTGCAAGTTTTTGACTTCTCTAAAGATTAGTGAATGTGATCTCCTTGATCTGGTAAACTTCTTCAATGCAGCAACTGCATTGGAAGAATTTGGTGGTGGTTCGTTCAATGAACAGGGAGGAGAAGTGCAGAAATACCAGTCCGTTCGCTTTCCCCCTAGACTTTGTCGCCTCGGGCTTAGCTACATGGGAACAAATGAAATGCCCATAATTTTTCCCTGTGCTGGAAATCTCAAGAAGCTAGATCTGCAGTTCACATTACTCAGCACGGAAGATCACTGCCAGTTGATTCAACAATGTCCCAATCTTGAAGTTCTGGAGGTATCAACCATCTACCCTTCATACTCTTCCTGATTTATGTTTTTAATCATGCAAGAAAATTTAGGCTTTAACTCTCTTTACATCCTCTAATTTTTTCCATGTTATAATTGTTCATAGGTGAGGAATGTGATCGGAGACCGGGGGTTGGAAATTGTTGCCCAGAGATGTAAGAAGCTGAGGAGGCTTAGGATAGAGAGAGGGGAGGATGAATATGAGGATGAACAGGGCAAGGTTTCTCAAAGGGGACTGTCTGCCGTGGCTCAAGGATGCTTGGAACTTCAGTACATGGCTGTATATGTATCTGACATTACCAATGCTGCACTGGAATGCATTGGCACCTTCAGCAAGAACCTCTATGATTTCCGCCTCGTCCTCCTTGACAGAGAAGAGAGGATCACAGATTTGCCGCTGGACAATGGTGTCCGGGCTCTGCTGAGGGGCTGCACCAAACTCCAGAGATTGCCCTTTATCTGAGGCACGGTGGCTTGACAGATGTGGGTCTTCGTTACATTGGAGAATTCAGCCAGAACATCAGATACATGCTGTTGGGTTACGTAGGTGAGTCGGACCGAGGGCTCTTGGGCTTCTCAAGAGGTTGTCCCGACCTGCAGAAGCTTGAATTGAGAGGATGCTGCTTTAGTGAGCGGGCTCTGGCTCACGCAGTGATGCAACTGACGGCATTGAGATACATATGGGTGCAGGGTTACAACGCCTCCCCAGATGGCACTGACCTCCTCGCCATGGCCCGTAAATTCTGGAACATTGAGTTCATTCCACCGCAGCAGCTCTATGTCGAAGGCACCCCCGTCGCCGAGCAGCCTGCCCATATTCTTGCTTACTATTCCCTGGCAGGAAGGAGGACTGATTACCCCAACACCGTGGTTCCAATCTACCCGGTGTAAGCGAACATCCTGCATGACGTCTCTAGCCGGTTATTTTTCTTCTTCGCCTTTTCCTCCATCTTTTCCCATTCTTGGTGGTGTTCCTGCTGCCCAGCATTGGAAAGGTATGAAGGACATCGCCAATATTTTGCTGCTTCCTTTTGTAACATTTTCTCCTGTAACGAGCAGTTTTCTGCTGCTTCACCTTTCCTTTCCATTAGATAATATTGCAAACTAGTGAGGTTGGATACCTGTAAGGTGATTAGTAGTGTTTTTTTTTTCCCCACTCCCAAACATTCATTTGAGTCAATAACCATCCCGCTCAAGTGTTTCGGAAAATTATCTCATCATCTAGTGATGACACTTACCTTGAGGGTGGTCTTTGACATGATATATCCTGCTATTGTTTGAGTACTATTTTTCCTTTATGGGGGATCCTAAATCTTTGGAAAAGAGGCGTGTTTCTACGAGTTGGGGAGATGTTTTGCTTGGCTTTTTCAAGAGTAAGACCGAGTCTCTCATAGCTTACCCATGTTAAAAAGCCTTCTGGGAGAGCTTAAATGGCAAAAATGTGTATTTTACTATCTTTCGATTTTTTTTTAAAGAATTAGTGGGTGCAGCTCAGGTGACGTTGAGTTTAAGGCCAAAAATCCTAAACAATGTAAAAAAAATGAAGGTATAAATGAGGGTATACTATTGTCGTATATTGTCTGCTTTATATCTCTGTGTGTGTATTCTTCTTTTGTATGCATAAATTGTAAAAAAATAAAGGTTATTATTGTCGCATGCTGTCTGCTTTACATATATATATATATATATATATATATATATATATAAGCATTCTTCTTTTGTATGCATAAATTGTAAAAAAATAAAGGTTTATTATTGTCGCATGCTGTCTGCTTTACATATATATATATATAAGCATTCTTCTTTTGTATGCATAATTAATAAGTATGTTTGTATATATGCTATATTAGGGCACCATCGAAGTGAGTTTTGCTCTCTATTAGTGAGAAAAGAAGTAATACGATTACTCTACTGGTGACTCAACTTTCAGAAACTCCAAATCGACGAGGGTGTTTGATATAATAGTTGCGTCGTCTAATATATATTTAAATCATCTCCAACAAAAAATTTCCTTATACTGACAGTTTTTTTAAAAGCTTACCACTCCATAGATGGTAGAATAGAAGTGCTTATGCATGAGAGATTTCAGGATGAAGTGAGAGACAGACTCGTAGAAAAAAGTGAAGTAGATATCTCTAAAAGTTCGATCTTGTGGGTTTTTTGAAAAGTGTGTGTGGACTTGAATAGAGAAAAAGTGAGAGAAAGGCAAACGTCTGATAGCTTTAGTCTATCTTTTCAGCAAAAAGTAAGGGTGTTAAGGAAAAATATGCTATCAATAATCCGTAATCTAATGGAGCACCTAAGCGAGAATTTTAACATAATTGTCACCATTATTATCTCTACGTACGTACTAATTAAAAAGCAAAGAGATCTTGAGATTGTGGATATAAATAATCCATAATCGCATCTCATGTTTGATGCGAACCACGCAAACTTATGCTTGAAGTGAAATAATTGGGAATGCAATTCTCTTACAACTCCAGACCCCACAAAAGTATGATTCCTATTCCTTTTATTTTGATACGTGTCGTTTGATATGTCCGGATAGACTAGAGATAGAATAAGCGCAACTTTATTCCTGTTTAAGATATTATTATTCCGTATTTCTATGGCACATACACGGAGATATCTCAATTTTCAAGTTTATTTTCCGTTTGATGAACACGGGATAGTAACGAGGATAAAACCTTTTTTGGGGACAATTTTGCCTTCCATATCTCAGAATTGAGGTTATATCTTATACCGTGTTTGATCAAAAAATGGGAATACAAACAATTTGTAAATGAAATTTAACTAACATTGCTTGGAACTTACAAATTTTTTTTTTACTTAGTTCTAATTCTGCTCCAAAAAAACACAAGTGCATGGTGTGCATCACTGTGCTGCACATGTAGATAGGTGCCATCAAGGCACATGTGAATGATTAAAACAACATGTTTTAAAGAAAACTTTGATATAATCCCGGTTTGGTGGGCCCATAACTTTGTTTGGGTTTTTTTTTGGGTGTTGTAGTGTCTCTCTATATTTTTTATATTAGTTTTATTCTTGATAATTTCAGTATTTAATTTGATATTTAGATATACAATTTAAATATATTAAATATAAAGTTATTTAAAAATATGTAAATTATATATTTTAAAAAGTTAAAAATTCTAAGTTCAAATTGAAATAATCAATTTATGAGTACTAAAATTTTAATTACAAAAATTTACATGGTAGAATCCTACTTATTTTGAGTTGCTCCCTTGTGCTAAGAGTGCACATGTCTCTTTTGAGTTCTTTTTCTTTGGTTTGCGGAATTTAGCAAAGAATATTATTATAGTATCAAATAATGGTTAAAATATAATATAATCTATTTTGAATTTATAAGAAAATGTGCATCACATATCGAGAGCTTGAGAAAGTGTGCATCACATATCAAACTTGCCCGGACCTTCGGGACAAGGTCAAAATGGGGATAAGAAATGAGGTTAATTTATTCGAGGGTCTTTTTTAGATAAATTAATTTCATTGCATCCTCAGTTTTGGGGATTATCCCTATTCTTCTTTATCATTCTTAATGTTGTGTAAAATAAGCATACTAAACAGAGATTAGGGATATCCCCAATCTATCATGATATCCGAACTCTAATCTAAAATATAAGTATTGAGCTGAGAGAATTTTCTACATATGTAGAAGATGAAATTCTCGTAGATTTTTAATATGCGACTAAATGACAAGATTTCTATGGATGCAACAAAAGTAGGGACAATGTCCACCTGCGGAGAGACATCTAATAGATAAAATCACTCTGACACTATGTTAAAAGTTCCAATTCTAGCTTAA
Organism: Colocasia esculenta; assembly: GCA_014218235.1. NCBI lineage: Eukaryota > Viridiplantae > Streptophyta > Magnoliopsida > Alismatales > Araceae > Colocasia > Colocasia esculenta. The sequence goes on from CM024757.1 coordinate 2,242,455, forward strand.
AATTTAAGCATTGAGCTGAGAGAACTCTCTACAAATATAGAGATAAAATTCCCATGAATTTCCAATTTCCCGTAACATTTTTCATAAGCGGTACTGTAATAATATGATACTGTAGACATGTCCTCTCTCTAAATTTGAGCATCCTTTCCTTGAAGAAATCTCTTCCAGATACACCATGATATGTCTTTCAATGAACTCATGCAGCTAGCTAGTTTGTTAATGTTTTTTGCAGACCAGACGCCATATGAACATACTTAAAGATTCCACAGATGGTTCAATTTCCAGTGACTTGCACAGTTGCACTCCTGGTAAATTCTCTCCTTCAGTAGCATGAAAGCTCTTGTTCTCACCTGGCTTTCTTTTCAAGTTGGTCTCGTCAGAAGTGTAGAGGAAGCAAAGAGTTCTCTTGCTTATGTTGCGAGCACAAGAACCGTGTCATGGAATGGAAGCAATGGCAAAAAACTACATCGCTAAATTGGTTCCTTGCTTTGTTGTCTTCTCTTTCACTCTTTCGGCTTTCACTTACTTGTAGTTGCACTCCTTACCCAACTTAAACAACAGCAGGAATATCCCCAAGTATCATGCAATGCCACTTTGTCACACAGCAAATTTATATGAAGCTATACTTGCTGCATGTGCCACATAAGTATAGTAAAGAAATACTTGGTGCAAATCAATCATTTGCACTAAGTAGTGTACATCCAATGAAGATGTGACACCCAACCATGATATGTGGTATATAGAAACATCTCATGCCCCGAGGTGTTACACCCTCATTAGATGTACACCACTTGATTTGCACTAAGTGAGACTCTAAGTAGAAACTATTTATCCCGCAAGTATAAGACAGGCGGGGCCCACATTCCCTGAGGCGGGTTCTATGCGCACCCGCCCTGTTCCTGTCGCATAGACAGTTCTTATCTGTGTAGTCGGACATTAAGTATTTCCCATTTATATGTGGCTATTGTCGGTGGCGGATCTAAAATTTTATTTCAGTAAAATCTTAATAATACATCCATATAATTTTCAGTGAGTCATTCATGATAAAAAATTATCCTTCCAATACAATTTTTTTTTATCTAATGGGATCACATATCTCACTGAACTTATGTTAAGTCCGCCCCTAACTATTGTTGTCAAATGAATTTGAAACCTTTTAAGATCCAAATCCTCGTTAGTCAGCTCGTCCCGCAGGCTCAAACATTTGACAAACTTTGGCTGGTTGAAGCAATGATTATCTCATGATAGAATCTGATGCAACTGATGTGAAAGAGAATTTTATATATAGGAAGCCTTTATCTCGGTATGCATTCCCAACTTATGATGTAAGATCTTTGATTTTATTGGTATCTTCTGTTGAATAGGTAAAAATTCAGTGAGATTAGAACAAGGGTCAGTTGGTGTCATATCTGAGCCTTCCAACACTATGTTAGATTAATTTAGATTATCAAAATAGAAAAATAGAGGAGGCTAATAAGGTGAGGGGCTGAAATGTCATTTTTGAGAAGCACTTTTTTTATCTGAGCGGCGCAGGACCCACGTCTTAATCAATCTCGATATTAGTCGAATAATTTTTTTACCTAATCAATCAGAATTTAAAATTTTCCGGTCTTTTTTTCTCGTTTGCATGCATATTTGTAGTTCCAAAAAGGCACCTCTTGAATGGTACGTGCTCATGTGCGGTAATAATCCTCTCGGTCGCCAGATCCGCATATTGGTGATCACAGTCTTGGAGACATCTAATATGGATCCACAGATGTTAAAAATATATTAATAATACATTAATCCTTTGATCTCTGATCCCTGGTTATAATCAAGGATTCTGGAACATGGAATTGCAGGCACAAAGATGAATGGAAGGAATAATAATATTTCACTGTTCCCAATATCTGGCGAAGAGCAGTTATATATATATATATATATATATATATATATATATATATATATTATATATATATATATATATATGGGACTCCTTTTTGCCTTGGTATTATGGAACCCCCTTTCATTTTTCTATTGGATTAATAGGGTTGGAATGTGGACATGGAAGATGCAGATCATGAGGAAAATTAATGGATGTCCAAGGTGTTAGATTTTTTGTCTAGAAGTTGTTGACTCTTACCATTTATAGGGTGGCAGCCTGCATATGGAATCATGGCATGCATTCACTTATTTATGTTTATTGAATGGTTCTCTCTTCTCTTGGTAGAATAATAAGATATTGCTGCACATTGATTTGGTTCACTTTTTATTATTATATTATTGTTATCAAGATAGTTAATTTGCTTTGTCATGGAAGGGTGGGGAGGCTGGTTTTGGCAATGAAGGTGGTGCTTTGGGGTGCAGGGCCTTCCATCCAGGGAAGCATGAGGCTTAATTTCCTCATCAATGGTGACTTGGTAAACAAGGGGGTAGGGGCAGCAAATATGAAATTCCCTGATGAGAAGGTTGGAATCAGAATATTGTGAAAAGGAAGGACAAGATGTCCAAAAGCAGGAGGCTGTGGAGACCATGAATGTGGTCTCAATTAGCTCCATGGCAGATCAAAAAAACTAGAATAAAGTGGACTCCCAAGTGCTTTTCCAATGCAACTTGCAGAGAAGGCTGCTGCCCCTTTTCAAAAGAAAGTGGGCAGTTTTGTCTTTTACTTTGCAAAAAGCTAAATGGGAGTGATCACTTTCTTCATGGTTGCCTTGGATTTTTTCTTTCCTCAAACAGGTGCGACCAAAACACCTTATGCTACTGATACGGCTAGGCACTAGGCTTATTCATGGTTGCGGGGGGCACAGCAAACCCCCAACACCCCCTCCCTTCTGCAGCAGTGGCATTAAGAAGGGAGTTTTTTTTTTAAAAATAATTTTATTTTAAAAGATATTTAGTCAAAGTCTAATATATTTACAAATCTATATTTCCCACTTATATTATTTCAGTACAACTTACACAATTTCGCTACAACTTACAATCTTTCTATGTAACTTACAATTACTTAGTATAACTTACACACTTTTTTTTACGTAAGTTACATAAAAAATATATGAGACGTAAAAAAAGTGTGTAAATTACATTGAACCAGTGTAATGAGAGGGTAAATTATACTGAAACAGTATAATTGAGAGGTATAGATTTATAAATATGAGGACCCCGAGTGCGTCGAATGGGCAAGACCCCTCTCCCAACAAGAGGGAGGTCTTGGGTTCGATTCTCACCGCTCAAGACGGGGGGGGGGATTTATTTAGTCTGTATTTAATCTTTAGTTTATGATTTTTTCAGTCGAGTGAGATGAGATAATATGTGTATACAATAAATTAGGGGTTACCAAGTCTTGACCTTGGAATCTACGAAAAGTTATTCGTTGAGCCTACTAAGCCACATGGGACAGATTTTACTCGTTATAAAAAATAGATTTATAAATATATTAGACTTAGATATATTTGTGTGAATATTTTTAAAATAAAATTATTGAAAATTTTCTTATTAATAATGGCTGCAACAGCCGACAGAGAGAGAGAGAGAGAGAGATGTGTGTGTTTGCGTAGGGGGGTGGGCTGGGGTTGAAGCAGGTATGGAAAAGGAAGAACAACCAACCAGCACCACCACCCCAACTGCAATTACGGTAATATATCTTTGTTTATCAATTCCTGTTGTCACATGTGGAGCTCCAATTTGATTAAGAACAACCAGCCCTGTGAGATGAAACACAAATGTGGCCAACAACTCTGAGACGATGACATCGTAGAGTCCATGCAATGGGCCTCTGCAATTATGAGTGAGAAAACGCTGAGCTACTGACCTTGCTCTCCAGAAAATAGTTTTTAAGGACAGATTTGAAGCTAAACAGGGTTTCAATATATATAGGTCTCATTCACAGATCTCTTCAGCTAAAATTCACCGTAAGGCTGTGACCATGCTTCAATTTTTTGGGTTCGTAAGGTCTCCTGGGACTGCTTGTTTTAGATGACAAGGGTCAAACAAAGACATGAACAAGAAACTAGGGACCAAATCATTTCAATGCCAAAAGCAAGCAAACAACAAGATGTTCATCTTGGGTGGCCACGACTGCCCCTGTGCTCTCAGGGAGGGAGCTTGTCAGCTGAACAAGCATGTTCTTCATGGGACCAGCTGGGCAGCTGCGACAAAACTTGGGACCAGATGGGCAGCCTCAACAAATTCTAATCAGAAGCACACGCCAAATAATTGAGTGCAAACTGATCATACGTTCCCGTCATGGATTTGTTCATCCCACACAACAGAAGAGAAAAAAAAAGGAATTCAAGTCGTACTCCTCTTTGTGGTCCTAATATTGTGAGCTGAACCAATCTGTGCAAGCTTTTTAAGGAACAGCTCCAAAACAATGTTTACGCTACAATGATGGGCACCCTTTTGAGAGAGAGAGAGAGAACAACAGGAGGGGGGGAATATCTGATTCCTGAGGAAAAGCTAAGTGCACTCCACCCATGAGAAGAAAATTAAGGGGGATTACAAGTAAGTCTAGAGAAAAGTTTAGTACATTTGAGTTTTACACTTTGCAATTATATTTTTTACTTCTTAGATGAATATATTGTGCTTTTTTTTATTGACCAATAAAAAAGAAGAAATATAAGTGCAAAATGTAAAATTTAAGTACACTAAAATTTTCTGGTAGTCTAACATGTGAAATGGAACCCCACATAAACAACACAAAGATCTCTCCATGTCGAGCAACAGCAGCAGGGGAGGGGGGAGAGGGAAGGGTGGTAAAGAATCCACCCCCCCGCCCTCCTCCAAACGCAGTGATGCCTTCCTTGGCTAATCCAGAAGAACCTCCATGATGGAGGCCACCCCCTTCAAACAGTACATGCCACCATGGCCGAGTGGATAAGAACAAATTGGAGTGGGGGGGAAATATCTCACAACTTAGTGATAAATAAAGGGTCCGGACACAAAAGTAAGAAACAGAACAAAACATGAGCAAGTTGAGTGAGAGCCCATCAGACATCAAGTTTTCATCAGAGCAACATCAGACAGCAAATTTTTTTTTTTCGGCGGGAGCGGGGGGGGGGGGGGGTTCTTTTAGTCTATTTTCTTTCCGCATATCTCTGCCTAAATGGACAGGAGCAGCATGTGCATGGAATCTGCTTGTACCCAGGAGCATCTTCCCCCCTCAGGAAAGATCTTGTAAGAGAGGAGAATGGGGGGAGGCATGGGATGCAAAGTTTGGTGGAATGCAGACTCAGCAGCGACTGAGGCTTGGTGGCTAAGCTCAACCTGGCCAAGGGGGTGCATGCTGTGGAGATGGAAGGAGAAGAAAGCGAACTTAGATCAACTTTACACAGCCACAGGGAGAGATATATGCCATATGACTCAGATGTGGTAGACCATGCAGAGAGACAGCAGCCAGTTGGGTTCGAGGGATCTGGTTCAGCCTTTTGTGCTCGAATCAGAGCCGAGCAAAGTGCATGGCGAGGGGTAGCACTCAGCTTGAGCTCGTCGAGGGCCAAATCACCAAACAAGTGGCACCAGTTGGTTGAGCAGAAAAGGTGGGCTGCAAGACTCTGCCAAGTACTTGCACCCCACCAGCTAAGATGAGTTTCTTTGGACAAAAGGCAGTGGGTGCTGGTGTGGGGAGGACTTGAATTGCTGGCTCAGTTTTTTCTGCACTGGGAAATGAACAAGAAGATCTTTTTTTCTTGATTTTTCTTTACAAGATAAAAAGTAGGAGACACAGGTCAATCAGGCATGACCATAGAGTCCATTATTCACACAGCAGTTCCAGTCACTACCAACAGATGAGAACAATCACAGATGCTAGCTGAAATCCCTTGATTGAAGATGACGAGGAAGAGACATAGCACCACCTGCAACTTCCATCCTGTCTATTTCAGAAGTAGCAACAGAATGTGACATCATGAAACAATGATAGATGCTTGCTGTTTAAGCTTCAACAAGCAGAAGAAATGATGTCTCCCCACCCAGGCTTGGGTTACTGAGAACTCAAGGCTCGGATTATTACACAGTTACTCAAACTGCCATTATAATCTAATCAATATATAGTTTCACATCATTAAGTAAAAAAAATATACAAAAAAAAATGCTAGCTCCAATTCCCCCCCAAAAGATAATAGTTTATCACAGAACAACAGAATTGTTCTTTGCGATCTTCAAGCATCATACTGAAAACGTCAGACCACCGAAGGACAGCCAGCATGCATTCCTTGTCACAGCCACAATCAGATGTTAAATCAAAGGAAAGCCTCTTTGATCTCAGACCATTCCCTTTTCGGCGTTGCACCCAATAATGGGTTTCTTACCCATGTTGAGGGAGTTGAGGAGAAACAACTAAACTGGAGTCTCCAAATGCCATATCCACAAGACCCCAGCACACCAGCATGGACAGAGCTACCTAAGATGAACTGTTACATTCTACACCTAAAAACAATGACTCAAGATACCATTGCCTAATTATCCATAAGTATGAGCAGATGGATTACATATAGAATAGCAAAGCTTGCTGTCCAATCATTGTATCTTGAAGAGCACCCGCATGGCGATTTTGAGCATCAAATTTCAATCCATACGACGAGATGTCATAGGAAGGCAGGCTAAACGAATTGCCACCCATTTGGGATGCTGCCGGTGGTGGCTTGAACATGGCAGGCACTTCATTAGGTTGATTGGAGTCGACGATCACCGAGAATTGATCCGGAGTTGAAGGTCCTGCTGCCGGCCTCGAATGCATGGACATCGCCGAAGGCTGCGGTGGGGAAGGAGGTGTTGTATCTGACATGTTTACTGTAGTGATGTCATGTATGCTGGATCTCCTCTTGTCTTTGCCACCAGAGCTAAGCCTGATGAAGTACTTCTGAGCATGGCTGGCCACTTGGGTCGGGGTCCTTGTGACCACGAAGTTCCGAGATATGTTCCTCCAATCCCCTTTGCCATATTTCTTCAGACCCAACAAGAATCGCCTGCATTGATCACACACGCACACATTTCTTAGCAACCTTCAGTTCAAACACTGAAAAAACAAAGCAAATTATAGACAAAAAGGAAAGTGGCCACTAGTAACAAAATATTCCTAGATGAACCACGACAAAACATTCATGGTACTAAGCCCAGCACAGATAGCAACTAACTCTTAAGGAGGTGTAAGGAGGAACAATTTTGACCCACAAATCAGATTTAAGAAGAAACATCTGAAGCACTATTTATGCTCAGCTAAAATCTACCCGCCGGCAAGAAACCTGTTTGAAGTTTTGTTTGCTCCAGAAAGCTCAACAAAACTGAAGGGTGTGTAAAAAGGAAGAAAATTGTTCTCACTTGTGTTCCTCTTCTGTCCAGGGGACCCCCTTCTTCCTCTCCTGATCAGATGCCCTGGCCCCCGCCCTCTTCCCGCCGGGAACGTAGGGCTGCTTCATCCCTTCCAAGGCCTGGCTGTTCACCCAATCCAGGGTGAACCGTGGAGATCCATAGCCTGGCGGCTCGATCAGCCCGGCCTCTATGTGGCTCACATCGAACTCCAGGACCTCGTAATGCCGCTTCACGTCCTCGGCGGTCTTGCCGGGGATCAGGTTGGCGACCTTCTCCCACCGGTCAGGCGTCCCCTCGTCGAACTGCGCTAGCGCGTTCTCGAACCGCTTGTTCTCCTCGTGGGTCCATCGCCCGCCCCTGGTTTGCTCGAAGAACAGTCCAGGATTGGGGAGATACGGTGTTGTTGGGCAGAGAATTTCCATGCCAGACCACATGCTCTTCTTCTTCCAGTTCAGAAGCTGAGCTGGGTGCACATAATTCAGGTCTTGGGCAATTCGAGGGGGAGAAGTCCAGGGATCAAATAGGTTGTAAGCACGGAGGACGGATTCCGAACAGGACCACTGCTACTTTGCAGAATCCAAGAGAACACTTCTCGAGGGACGTCTGGTGTCGTATTTGAGAACAGGGCCAGTAGAATTTGCCCACAACCGCGATCACCATCAAGGGAGGAAAAGGGGAAGGAGTACGAACCCAAAGAGCAGGAATGCAAGGAATTCGAATACCCCTTTTTTGAACAAGTGTCGGCTGACGAATCCACCGGTGACCCACTTCCCCAAAATCGAAGAACAGCAAGGGAAACCCCGAAAGGAGCGAGCTTTTGCTGTCGCCCCAGATCAAGAACGCCCAGGAAACCCAGACACAGACGGAGCCAATCACTGAAGGGGGGAAGCCTGGTGTGGCTGCCACTGACTTGAATGGCAACCCAAGTTTCACAAACCACAGATGGGGAATATGGGGACGTGGATGCTATGGAAAAGGCCTCCAAGAGCACCCTCCGTCTCTCTCTCTCTCTCGGGAGAACAAAACCCTGCAAAAAGCACAGGAACGAAGTGGGAGGAGGAAGGAAGGACGGAGAGGGGAGGGGGGAGAAAGAATCCGTAAAGGCCGAATAAAAAGGACGGAGACCCAGAAAAGGGTGGGAGGAGAAGGGAATCTGGAAGAGGGAGGTCAGGCAACAGGGGGAAAGAGGTAACGAAATATGAGATCTTTCCTCCCTTCTCTCTCCTCTCTGTCCTTTCTTCTGTTGAGGGTTTTTGGCAAGCAACAAAAGAAAGCCAAAAGGAAAAAAAAAAAGAGAAGTGGAAGGGGGAAATAAGTGAATCTATAGATGACCCCCCACCCTCTCCCTCCCTTCTTCCCTCAAACTTTAATCTGCTGTTCTCCCCCCCCGCCCCCCGCTTCTTGTGGACCTTTTTAAAGAGTGGCATAGATGGTGTGCTGCCATTGGCCCTTGGAGCAGATTGTGGCCACTCCACCCAGGAGGAGAAAAGCTCCCCCTCCCTGTTCATATACATATAAAAAAAGAGGTGAAAATCCCCATTTTAAAACTGTTTTGCTACAAAAGAGGAGAGCATATAACATAAGCCTACACAAGTCACAATATAGTGTGTTATTCTAATCTGGGTGCTTTTTTTTTTAATTTGCTCCCTGCACAGCCTAGCAAACCCACACACCCCTTGACACCTATTTACTCCTCTCTTTCTCTCTAACATAATTTTCTTTGTCATTTCTGTTGTTCCAATTCCAGGGTCTCCAATCACAACTCCCCCCCTTCCACACTCCCAGGTCAAACATCATTGGTGTCAGGTGCATGGAAAAGTTAAATACTATGTTACAAGCCGAAATGTACTTTACTTGTGCAGGACAGAAAAAAAAGTGTTGTTGGATGACAAGCCCTGGGATTAGGTGGAGAGTCTTAAGACTTTGATGAGCAAGTAGTTCATACATAACTGGCGTAGCTGGGGTCTGACCAGAGTCCCATTCAGAGCCCAACTCCCTCTCCTTTCTCTAACATCTTTCAAAGCTTGTTTTTATGAAACCCTTCGCCATCGGCAAAAGGTGGGATCATAACAATGTTCCCATTTGGTCAAAGTTTTATTCTACAAAACCTGATAAAAACAAGATCTTGAGCTCAAGAATCAAAGAAGATCCAGTTGCCAAGCCATTTGAGTTCCTCCCAATGCTCGAGGGGTGAGTTCCCAGGTGGGTGAAGACTTCACCACGATCAAACACCACCCAGATCCCAAGACCCTCTATATTCTTCCAGTGAGAAGGATCAAACAAATGGTTGGATGCCTTTTTTCCCTTCCCATTTGAACCTGTAAAAATCTTTAATTCAATGGAACTGAAAAAAAAACCAGATTTTTGAGGTCCTGGGATAACCTAAAATGGCACGAAAAAAGAAGAATTAAAGGTCAAGTTAGAGAGATGACCATGGAGATGGAGGCATGGAGCCCCCTCTTCCACAGATGCCAACCACTTATTAAAGGGGCTTTCTTTTTTGCCGCCCGCCCTTCGCTGATCCGAGCTCTTTCTCCCCTCCCCCACCGCATCTTCCCTTCCCTTCTGTGATGGGGAATCACGGTACGGTCACCGCGGCGCGGCCAGGTAACCTTTGCGGCTGTTTGTACGTAGCCGTCGCCTGACGTAAGGGTGGCAGAGGCGGTAACGTCACCGGACACCATGATGGGTACCAAAGCCTCCCACCCCTGGAATGTGCTTCTATCACCATCAAAGCCGTCTCTCTCCTTGATGTGACCAATTGTGAACATCCCCTCTCTCTCTTCTCTCTCTCTCTCTTGCTCTCAATTTAAAGAAGTGTGGAACAACAGACCCTCCATCCAATCACATCATTTTTCTCAAAACTAGGGTTGCTAAGTGTTATTGGGTTAGGAGAGGTCAAGAACAACCTTTGACAATGACTACTGATAATGGGCAGTGTTTGCTCATGTTTTGTCAATTTTGATGTTCATCTATCAGAAGGAGCCACATCATTATATTGATAATAAAAATTTTCTGAACCTCATAATTTTGGGGGAGACAAAATTGAAGATAAGTCATTTTCTCTATTTGATGGAGAGAAAGATCCTCTCAATATAAGGATGGAGGGAGCCCCTTCAGTACTGAGGGAAAAGATAAAATTTTACATAAAAATTTAAATTAAAATGTGATAAAATGTTTTAAAAATAAATTATTATGTAAAACATTCTCTCAATACTGAAGGAGTCTCCTCCACCTTTGTACTGAAGGGATATGCTCTCTTTGATGGAAGGTACGTATTATCTCCCTACCTCTACTTCCAAGAGTGAGAATATATAAGGAGGGATAAGTCTGTCCAAATTTCCTTGTTGTTCTCAAATGTCTTTCATGAGTTTGGTTTCTTTCAAGTAATCAACTAACCTATGATGAGGGGGGAAGGGTTGGGTGATGGGTTCCAAATTAAGTGAATATTAGCACATCAATAATGCTAATGACAAAATTTAGAACTCCAAGCAAATGGGACCCTGATTCTTGTTGGGGAACACCAAATTGAAGTTTGATGGGGCAAAAGGATTGGGATTTAGGGGCATGATATGACAAAAGGTCCCCCCTACTGTTCATCCTATCGACTTGTTTAACTGTTAATTAAGTGCTTAAACAGCCATGTTCGTCAATGCCCCATGGTGATCAAATATTGTTTTCTTTTCAGTGGGAGGTGGACGTCTCAGAGTTGTGTCACGTTCTAATCTAGTTCTTAGAGAACATGGACTGCCTATATCGATATTGACTAGCTAGCTAGTTCCTCTTATATTTTAAGAGTTGTCCATTAATACTAGTGGAAGGGATTACATATATCATGTAGAACACATTTTCTCATGCCATGACATAAACAGATCCATGGGTCAAATTATTAAACCTAGAATGCATCATTAAACTTGCAAGATCACAGAGTATTTGGGACAATTTGAATCTATGGACTTCATTATATATTGTGGGGAGTAATCTTTAACAAATAGGGAGAGATGACAAGTTGCTTTTGTCTAGTTATTAGATCACGGTCACTAAATGCTGTCACCTTTTTCTTAGTGATGGACATCTTTTGTCCTTATCCACTTTTCCTTACATTATTATTTTTTCTCAACAATTCCATACGAAGGAAAACGACGTTTAAATAATTTAAATTAAGAGGAGGCCAGGGTTTCCCCACCTGGCCTCTCCATCACATTCTTGACATGGAATTGGGTGCAGTTTTTTTTTTTTTTGCATCTAATGTTTTAACCTGATAGGTACGTAACATACGTACTTGGCGTCAGTACATACGTACGTATGGGTCAATCTAAGTACTCTGCAGATGATACATTTTGTCCTTTTATAAATGATTCATGTTAGAAAAACACTGTTAAGTCCTCCTCAAGAACATCAACTATTTTCACTTGAGCAAACGAGGATATTTGTGCATGGAGAAACACTTAATATGCAGGTAAAAAAAGTTCGGTTGTCTGATCTTAAACACAAGTGAGTGAATTTTGTTGGTAACAAAACTTACATCTATTTATATCGACGGATATAAGTTGTCAAGTATTTCATCGGATCATCAAATATTTCTCTTGTGCATATCTTTGTACTGCCCTTGAGGACTATGGAGTTCCTTGTATACTTTGTGTACTATCGTATTGTGCCATAAAAAATAGAAGATTTTTTTTGGGTAAAATTTTGCAGACTTATAAAAACAACTATAGAGGATGCTGCTGCCTGTAGTTTACAAGAGAATAGATATAAACAAAAGACATTGAAAGGAACAGGCCTTTTAGTTGTTAAATTAATCTAGAGTTTGCCGACCAACGTGTTATCCGGTGGTTGGCCCATTAATGGTCCCCTCTCTCTCTCTCTCTCTATATATATATATATACATATATATATATATACATATATATATAGATTGCTCGAAGTCAGAGAACAATTCAATATATACTTTGCTTTGTTACTTGGGGATATATACATAAAGAATTGGCAATAGAATAAAGACCTAGCTAGCCATGTTGAACACTAAAACAGGAGAAAGAACAGATTGGGGTTATGTAACTTTGGTTATAATTTTCGGACAAAAAACTTGTGCGCGACAACACGAAGTGGTCCTCCGGCAGCAGCAGGTGGGTTGAGCAAAAACTAATAACGGAGCCAAACTGGACTGGTCCCTGTGTTCGTGCATGCACTCAACCCTATATTTGGCAGATTGTCACATATCGACGTGAGGAAGAAAGCACAGAGGCGTACTTAACCACTCCCACCCACGTCCCTAGTTTTGGATCTGAGAGGATGGTGGGTTCAAACGTTGCATGGGTGTCAAATAAAGACGATGTTTTTGGTGTAGAACGTGTATAATAATAAGTCTTGTCTGAACTGGATTTGGCAGTACATATGTAGAACATTTAAAAAGTTATGTGCTGGAGCAGTAGGAAGACATCTGAAAACTTGCACCAAATTCCAAATTAAGGTGCTCAGAGAGATGGACTCTGGCTAGCTAGCTATCGGATATCGCAGCTGTAGGCATATAGGCAGCTGGTCAGAGTACCGTGCCATTCTATGATCCAGTACTGCCCAATGCTAGCTTGATGCTACTGTCGGACCAGTGTGTAGAGTACTACGTGAAAACATCTTCAGAGTTCAGAAACAAATTTAGTTCCGTAGAGTTAAAAATGAAGTATCTCGAATAATCTCATATCAGTTATTGAGAAGACAATCTTTTTTTCACTCTTGTTTGATCATAATGGTGTTTTTAAGAGGTAAAACTTATCGCTTGGGAGCTCCCAAAAAACAAAAGAAAAATTCTTGTTTTGACATGAACTAGCACCTTCTTGAAACTAGCATGAAGGTTATAAGTAGATGTACTTAAACGTCAAGTACTTCAAAGTGGGGACTGGAAGAAAAAAATTAATGAAGTAACAGAGTGTAGGACTTGTATTAGAAGAGAGCAGGATTCAAGTTTAGAATTAAGGTCGTCCAGGTGGATACATACGATCGAGAGGGATGATCAGGAAAGTGCAACTCTAGCAACTGGCCCAAGCTATAGAGGTTGCAGGGACCGATCAACACCCTCCCCTCTCCTCTCCGCGCCCCCCCCCCCCCCCCCCCCCCCACACACACACACAAAGTTCACATTTTTCAGATTTATAGGGGAAAAAGTTAGATGAACTTGCCCAAATATATATACTTTTTTTGGTAACGAGAAAATCCCGCCTCGTGTGGTTTTGTGGGCTCAGGAGTTGGTGTTCGTGAACTCCAAGATCAGGACTTGGCAGCTCCTACTTTCCGTGTACCCGTATTGTCCTTACCCCACTTGACCGAAAAAACTCTGGATCTACACACCTCGAGGATTGCATGTAAATCTGGTAAACCCCCCCCCCCCGGAATCGAACTCGGGACCTCTTACTTTTAAGCAAGAGTTCTAACCGATCAACCCAACCGAGGTCCTCCCAATATATATATATACTTGTTACACTTAGAAAGTGACATAATAATATACGTGGTGTCAAATTATATATCACATGGATTGATAAGTAAGAGAAATCAGTGGACAGTGGTGGCAATGGCTGGAGACCAAAGGTGGTGACCGGCAATAGGTGGCAAATGATGGCTGTAATTGGGGTTTAAATAAAAAATCTAAAGTTCTAAAATATAAATTTAGACTTTAAAATATTATTTTTAGGATTTAAAAATATTTACTGAATTTTTAATAATAATTTAGACTCTAAAATATAAAATTTAACCTCCAAATACAATATTGATAGTTCAAAATAGTAATTTTAATCTTTAAAATAATAACTTTAGATTCTACCGTAGATTGTTGCCGATCATCGGCCATCAGTTTCTGCCATTTACTATTTTTCTTATCTGTCAATCGCGTGGCGTGTAACATAACGTCACATAAATTATCATGTGGGTCGTAGACACTGTAGATTTGATAACAAAATAAGTCTTGTTGTAGACACTTATCAGACAGTTATTAGTACTTATTGGTGATAAGTTCTGATAAGTCTAACTCTCATTTTTAAACTGATAAAGTTATCTGGACGCTAAAAATATCTCAAAGTGGAGATAAACCTCATTAATGACTCTTATGTGACATAAAATAACTCATTGATGATTTTGATATAATATAAAGTGATAGATGTGACATAAAATTATCATATCTTCAAATGTTGTACCAAAACAAGAGACGACTATCAGAGATTATTTTATCAGCAGATATCTGCCTTGCAGATAACTTATTTGGTTATCAAACCAACTTTGAAGATTTATTGCTCTTGTTATGCTTTTGTAAGTTTTTCTTGATTTCTATATTTATTATTTGGGGCGGGGGGGGGGGAAGGTTGTGTTTTGACGGGAGTTCGACCGGGAAGTATGGTGTTACTGACGGCACCAGCTGTGCTTTTTTTTTTTTGACGATACAGCACCAGCTGTGCTGTCCATGAGAAAACTAAGAACAGAATAATATAGCAAGCTGCTGCTTTTAATTTGGCTACCTTGAAAACGCAGGTGGTGGTGGGTTGTTCAATTCGTCCCACCCCGGCCCATTCGTTTGGAGTAACATTATTGAAGCAGGAGCAGCACAGCCCCCATGTGAGCCGTGTTTTGGCGCCTTGTTCTTGCGGAGAGACGTGCGTGTCCCGAGCAAGTCCACTCCATGGTCCCCCGGCTGCGCCGACCTACTTACTGCAACTCGACAGTTTTCGAAACAGCATCAACATGGGTGAATTAGAGAGACGACGACACCGTTCTGCAGGCTGTCTGTGTGTGTGTATGCGTGTGTGTGACAGAGAGAGAGGTGGCTGTTCTATATTGGCTGTGAGAGAACTCCAAGGGGCCAGTCTATGGCGCCATAGGGAAAGAACAGGAAGAGGGGGAAGACAGGGAGTAATGGCTAATGAATGCAAAGGAAGATTGTGGATAGACCTCCCCTCCCATGGTCATGGTGTTTCTCCACCCGGCACGTCTCCACTAATACTTTGGAAAGGCAAGGCAATAACGAGAGAGAGAGAGAGAGAGAGAGAGTGTCATAAGTGTATGCATTGTGCATGGTCTCTCTCCATGATTGGCAAACTTAATTATAAGTTGGGTGAATCAAATGTGGACAAGGCCACAAAGTAGCTAGGCGTGGGAAGCGTTATTGGAACACTTTGGTCACCGTGTTTGTCTCGTGCTTAACCCTTTTCCATGTCTGTGTGGGAGAGGCCATGGCAAGCTGGCGTTGTTGGAAATGGCAGCAGTACGTACTACTGTTGCCAACTACTGTTGGTAAGTAATATGGAGACACCACCAACCCATCCATATGCGTCAAGTGCATGGTTGTTTGGCGCGCTTCAGGACAAGCCCGGACGAAGGGTTGGCGCTATTTGTGAACCAGCAATAGAAGAACCAGACAGAGAGAGAGAGAGAGAAAGAGAGAGAGAGAGAGAGAGAGGGAGAGAGAGAGAGAGAGAGAGAGAGAGAGAGAGGAAGGAGAAGAAAGGAGGAGAAGACAAGAGCAAGCGTGCAAGCTCTCCCCCCATATCTCCTCTCCCATGCTGTTTAATGGGAAAGATTCCTCACCTGCACAGTTGGGGCCAGGCAGATGGGTAGATAAGCCTGAAGTCATGTCTTGGAGTCTTCCCAGCGCGGGGGAAGGCTCCGGAGAACATATTGTAGTTTATTTGAAGCTGCATGTTCGCATATTTGGAGAACACATTATAATTTAGATCGAGAAATGTTTATTGCTATATTGTAGTAAGAGTTGATGTGAATTATTTAAAAAATAATTTTATTATCCGAGGATAAGACCCTCCTTTCTCTTCTCAATTAATAAGGTTATTTTTTAAGCATTCCACATTATAATTTTATTAAATAGGATTTGCCGCCAACTACGGTTTCGGCGATGGACGTTTATTATTTGCCGTCTCAAACACATGCGATCAGCAGTGCCTGCAATGCATGATTACTTACCAGCGATAAAAATTTCTCTTATTTGAATCCCCATAAAACTCATATTGTTGGATAGTTATCACATCAAGTAGGAATCTTGGAGTCGATTAGACGACTTCATGACTAAATAGATGATTCTATTGTTTCCCATCTTCGTCTCCTTGGGGAGGGGTTCAACTTCGATGGTAGATTATATATATATATATATATATACATATAAACATGTAATTCACATAAATTTTACACAAAAATAACAGCTCGCGGTTGGAGTTAAAACACTTATTTTTGGTTGGATAGAGTAGATGTGAGCTAGACATGAGAAATTGGAATAGATGTTGCTGCCCGTTTAAAAAAAAAAAAAAAAACTCAAGGACTTCACTATAGAGGGAACCCATACTTAAGAGAGATCTATTCTAGTTGTTAAAAATTGAAGAGACTAAATATCGAATTTGATGTTAGCAAATCTTGAGATTTGAGAAACGAGAACACGATCCTAGACATCAGAAAAAAAAGATCTACAAGAAAAAAAATGGATCAAGAGATTTCAATATGAAGATCTTACGGAAAATCTTTCGAAGTCTGAGTAAGAACCAGGTAAGAGTTAGAGGAAGAAGAAGAGTGAATTAATTGAGATTGCTCCCCACTGTAGAATAGGTGTAGAATCTTGCATATCTCTAGTTGAAGGATTTTCTTTAAGATTTATTGTGACGATCAAGTCTCTCTAACAGTCCCATTATACGTGGTTACAATTATAATCAAGGTCAAAGGTATAACCAAGGTAGTGACCATCATAGACTTTTATGCTTGTTGGGAGGATTGTGGATAGTAATTATGCCAACTATGGGAATGCAACCCATCATTATCTTCTTTTAAGGTGTTCACTATCTCTGAATAATCATCGTTCATATAAGATCCACTGACCTTCATATCAGCTAAGAGTGTCTACTATTTTATTTCCACCGAATTCAGGCTAAGTACTCTCTGGGCTATAAGCTCTTGGGATAAAATCTGTTGAACTAGGGCTTGTCGGGATAAAGAATAGAGTGTGAGCCGAGTTAATTTTCAGTCTTAGCTCATGCCAAAGTGTTCTATCGGAAGCTATGATGTCACCTAAAATTGTCCTTAAATAAGGTCTCTCCTTATGTGATAAATTAGGTATTCGTAGTGCTTTGTGGGTTCTGTTTGATAACTAGGCTCTGATAAACATGCTTCTGTTTAGTAATTAGATCTTCATATATTGGGTCAAGTTTTAGTAACTGAATCTTACAGATTGGACCATATGATCGAAATTTTCCTTATCCAAAAACCATAATAATATTCTCATTCAAGTCTAACTCAACGGCTTACCGTCCTAGCTATTAGTGCTTAGATTTTGTGTACATTCCATGGTTATTTCACTAGTTTTAATTAGGATAAAGTTGTGTACATATATAACTCTTTAATTTATTTACTATCAAAAGTTCCTGGAATCAAATAAGTATTAAAGATTTGACCAAAGAACTTCCTTTTACAAGTAGATGTATGCTCCATTTGATTTTCTTTTGAAGAATGCAATCTTCTATATATGATCCTGAGAAGATTTAGCGACTACTGTTACTGTTGGAGACTCCAAACTATGCATCTGTTCTCCACATCATAACATTAACGTATGGTAAAATGACACATGATATATGTACATATATATATATTAATTTATGGCATTCTATTACATCTTAGACTAGATCAAACCAGATTACCCTCCGAGCAACATGAATCACTATTGCCAAAGAACTAGCTAGCTAGATATATAGCTACAATATTAACTATCTAAGTTGATGTTAGTGGTAGATCTAAGAATTTAATTCAGTGAGGTCACTCTTAAGATTAGAGTGTATCTATAAATTTATTTTATAATTCAGTGGGATCACTCTTATTAAAAAAAATTTCAACAATATTAATTTAATAAAAAATTTAAAAATTTTGAGAATCCTGGTTGACGCCATACGGGCCATGCTGTGGGAATAGGTTAGTGCTTCTCTTTATTTGTTCTAAGAGGTTCTTGTGTATCCAGCACAAATATCTTATATATTAAAAATGTGAATCGTATTGTTTATATCTAGCTTCTCTTCAATTATCAGTACGAAACGTACGAGACCAACCACAGATCATCTTGAAAAGGAGATCGAGTACAATAGGAGGATGGGCCAATCACTAAGGATATGAAGCTTGTCCCATCACATAATCTTTACATCTTTCTTTGTAATTAACAAGCTGGAAGAAGCCTATAATACAAGAGAAATAGTGCCGACAGCGTAGCCTACGTGGAGGGGCCCGTGCCCCTTCGCCCGCGCGTCGCGTGGAGGGGCGGACCCCCCCGCATTAAATGTTATATTTTTTTAATATTTTTGTGCATTATTTGTGTGCACAAATAAATTATTTGTGTGTATAAATTGTAAAAAAAAAAAATAGACGCATTTAATGCGGGGGGCCGACCCGCCCCTCCATGCGGCGCGCGAGTGGAGGGGCGCTGCCCTTCCACGTCTGTTATGCTCCCGACAGTCATTTCTCATAATACAATAACATGAAATAGATTAATCTGAGAGAAGGTTATGTTTAGCTCGTGTTCTCCTCATAAAATGCCCTTTAAAAAGTGAAAAAAGTACTTCCTGCATGCACTTCATAGTATGCACCAAATGTTTGTTTATCCTTTAAAATTTTAATGTGATGGGGGATCCAAGGATCCTCTTTTGAAATGGCTTAGACTCAAAAGACATTAGTTTTTTTTTTCTTTCTTCTAGTTGATCTCATGTCATTTCTAGAAACCCAGTCTCAAAAGAGAGTTAGGATATGAGAGAGAGTTTACTTGGTAGAACTATGTCCAGTGTTGACACATGTTTTACGTGAGACTGTTGACATCTCTTTAAAGATAACCTTGTGTAAGAGAAGCATGTGGATTTTGATGTGGAATCAAGTTCTCCTTTGAAAATCTATTGTCTCTCCTCCTCCCATATACTAAGTGGGTTGATCTGGATCGGACTCAAAAAAATTATTTTGGGCCCCTGTATCATGCCCTTTTTGTATGTAGCCCGTCCTCAAGAAGAGCTTTCTTTTTTGTTGACTTGCATCGTCGGAAGGTTGTTCTCGAGAACTTTATAATCTCCATGACTGGCGATTTTGTAAGTCAAAGAAGTGATCAAGAGTGAATTAGATACTTATTGTGACGGAACGCCTTACTTAAGCCCATTAAATCGATAACAAGCTTAATAAGGATCCGCCTCCCGCGAACGGGCCGAAGTCTCGCAAGGGAAACCAAACCACAGTCCGTGTAAACACAAAGGAACACACCACATTATTATATATATTTCACAACATTACATAGCCAAATTTCCACTAAACTGAAAAGAAATACAAGAGCCTGGGGCATACCCCGAGGTATAGCTGAAGAAAATAAACAACTAACTACACTACACTGCTGGAGCTGCTACTACACAGCTGGAGGTACCGACCCTGCACCGCTACGACGCGGCTCCGAACTGGACGACGGTCGAGAAATGTCCTCCTCGCTCTCACCTGTGGGGGTAGGGGTGAGCCTCGCTAGTCACTGCCTCAGTAGGGAACTCCCCCAACACCGAGCAAACCAAAACCACAGGTACGAAAGCAGTAAACAATAACAACAATTTATATAACAGCTAAACAGGATATTAAAGCTGTAAAAGTACTCACCGTTTGCCGACTATGAGAAACAACTTTAATAATTAAACGGCAAACCAGTACAGGTGTACAAGCTAAAGTAGAGACAGCCAAACACGAGCCACGTGAATTGGATCGCGACACCAGAAACTGACTCGGACAAGCTAACACAGGTAAACCTCTCAGTCTCGCAGCCACGGACGAAAGGTCCAGCTACCACTCCACGAGTAAAAGTCAAGCAACTGTGGAGACCAACTAAACACCACCACCTGCGGACCACACGGTCACAGGCCTATGCCTGACACCTCTAGAGATCCTGGCCCGGAACTCTCTAGAGTGAGGCATTGGAAAAGGACTAGCTGGGGTCCAGTACGTCTACTGGTGTCCGTACCCCCAACTACGAGCGCGCTACAAGTGACTAAAGACAAACACAAGTGTCACTGTCCCACTGTCGTATTTCCCTCAGCCGGACGTGCAACTCAAACACAAGAGTGAGGGTGTCCAGGTCAGACGACACAGACCTCGACGGTACACACAAGTACCGGGACAAAGCCCCGAGCTAACAGCCTGGCTCACAAAGAACCTGAGGCACCCAACTAGAGAGGTAACCACGGTAGGCGTCGTACTACTCGCCACGTACACAAAACCACGTGCACGTCACACACAAACCACGTGAAACGTCACGTAAACCTCAAATAACAACGGTCCACTACACGTGAACCCAACTGACTCGCGTAAACAACGCGCAGTCACGAAGGTAAGTAACTAACTGCATGCCTTGTATGCTAAACACAGAAACTATGTGCACTCAGTGCACCACAAGTGCCAACGCACCACTCATTATCGATAAATACCATAATCAGCTATTTCAGTTTATACTCATGCTAACGGCAACATCGATTGCCGCTTACAAGAAGTCAACGGCAAGGGATCTGGCCGTTTACATCCTGGCTGATGAGCTTGGCGACAAGCGATCTTGACGCCAAGTTCTTCGGCCTCTAACCCTGCAGAAACCCTAATCCGGCTCTACAGGTTTCCCAACCATTCAAACTACAGAAAAACATACAAAAACAGTTCCTTTAACATGCCAGAACCCAAAACAACCCATTACTGCATGCTTCGTTCATTAAATTACTCAAACCACCCATTATCCCCGCATGGTGTAACTTAATCCAAAAATGCATTATCATGCTGATTCAGGTCGTTTCATCATGTTTTAATGTTTCTACGAAGCTAAACGGGTTCGTCCCCTACCTCAGAATACGCTAGAACCTCCTGCAATCTCCTGGTTCACACCGAACCCTCCACGAGCTCCCACGGGAATTGCACCACGCTACGGCGTTTCCTCGCGCAATTCGGCAACGTCACACGTCCCACGATCCTCCAAACACCCTTCAGTACCTGTTGGAAGCTTTAGGAACACGGGGGCAACAAGCTGGGGCAAGGGGGATTGAGAACAGGACAGAAAACCTGCCCTCGGGTGAGCCTATAATCTGCAGAGTTCTCAGGTTGGCGTCAACCCCTATGCCGCCAAAAACAACCGCCACTCTAAACGTCCACTTATAATGCTGTTAAGTTCATGCAGTCAACGTCCACTTACCTGGACGCCAATCGGTCAACAGCCACCCCTGGCCGCCAACTCCAACTGAACTGCAGCAGGTCCTATCTCATTTCAGGACCAACCCTGCACTTCACCTGCTCAAGTCACACATTCACACCATACATTCCACACAACCAACTCACATTGGCCTCACAACAGCCGCCACAACCACAATACACATGATCCGTATGGATCCGAAAAATACGCGACGTTACACTTATTTTCTCTCCTCATCTCAATTATCCGAGATCCAAACTTAAGTTCACTGTGATCGACCTATACCGAAATCTGAGAGTGAGATCAATATAATAGCACTAAAACTTTATGATCACATGGCTGAGTCAAAGATCAGGCTGCAAGTTAGTATCTGCCGCATTAAGAGGCATAGAGAACAAGCTGCATGCAAATGAGAACTTTTGTTAGAAGAGTGTGTGGAGCTATATATCCTGATCTAATTTTCAGGTTCTAAACATGGCCGAAGATAACATGACTGAAGATTCGTTCTTGATGCGAAGGCTGGGGCGAGGCGCTTGCATTAATTGCTCGTCTGGGCTCTCATGATCGAGACCAACTCTCATCAAGATTCTTTGTGTGACGTGATCGTTCTTTTTTCTTCGATTTTTCATCCTTTCTTAATCTCAAAAGTCATGAAAGAGAGCTGCAAGCCAAACAAACTTTGTAGGTCGTCTGTGTAGATTTACCTTATAGCTAGCATGAAATTAACTTAGACTAGTTTCTCCACTACGGAGTGGGAACTAAATAGAAGTACATGATATGGGTTCTCATGCTATGATATGTAGGAAGAATTTCGAAGAGTCAGTGTGTGAAACGACATACTGTGGCACCACTTTGGAATTGGATTCACAGTGACGTACGTACGCATGGCAGCTCCCATTCAAATTGTTCTCCATAGATTCGAAGAAAAGAACTTGTCATAGGAAATTATATACATGCCCATTTCCAGTTCATGACACAAGACTGGAACTTGATTGCGCCGACCACACAGATCTAAGTTGTGTGGAAGGGTCAGTCAGGACAGTGACTTCTCCATCTCTACATGTCGGTGGGATTTTTTCCAAGTGTGACATGACCTTCACAAAACAGACATGAAGTGAAGCATATCAACCTCCACATTCAATATTGTGCTGCATATATACACAATGAAAGCAACTTGTTAAAATATTTAAGGAGTGGTTTAACAGTAATTTTTTATATCCATCGTGAAGAGATCAATGATTCAACTCTTACATACAATAAAATTACAAGACATTTTGAAAGATGATGTCAAAGATTGAACCCTCATCAATAGTAAATTTATAAAAAAAATTTAAAGATGATATTAAGAGTTTAACTTTCACATAATGATATACTAGATTACTATTTTAATAATTTTTTTAAAAAAATAAAAAATAAAGCAACTTGTTATGAGGAACTTCTGTGTGCCCGCTTAGTTCATGGAAACGGATAGAAATATGGCTCAGTCTCCAATTTAAAATTGGTTAAGAGTTAAGTCTCACATGATGAGTCTGAATCCTCTCAGTATATGGGACGATCGAATTTTATAGGTGACGAGAGATTGAATGAGAGTTTTCTAAAAAAAAAAGTACAAATCAAAATATGAAAAAGTTTTAAATTTTTTTATTTTTGATAAAACTCCCACCCAATCTCTCACCCCACTGATGATTGATAGAGTCCGATCCTCCCATATATTGAGAGGATCTAAAATTCCACACGAATGAGACCCGACTCACGACCAATTAGACTGGGGCCGAGCAATACTTGATTTGGTGCGTGTTAAAAACTTGTTTCTGCAATGGACGCATTAAGGAATCTGAAAAGCAGAATCACTTGTCAAGTTTAATTTTCCCTTTATGTGGTTAATTTGGAGTCTTCGCTTGAGATACTTGTTTGGAAGTGGATGTGACCCAATTTTTGTTCTCATTTTCTCTAATGAGAACAGACATGCCAGGTTTCAAACATAGATAAAACTTGCCATATCAAATATAGATGCTAAAATTGTCACTTCCATTGTCATATTCTAAAGGCATGCAGAATCAGCAACACCATTAGGAAGTAATGGCTTTCGACATTATTCCTGTAGCTAGGCATTTAGACTAGAGTTGTTAATGAATTGGGCGGGTCCGATAGGTCCACGGGTCTGGCCTAATTTTGGACCGGGTCACAAAATTCTTTTTGACCCGTAAGTTTTTAGTTGGCCCTAAAATCTAAGTAGGTTCAAAGATCAGATTCGAATTTTAAATTCAACTTGACGGGTCAGTCTGACCCGTTTTTTTTTTTCTCTCTCTCTCTCTCTCTCTCTTTTCAAACAAATTAAGTAATTAACATCAAAATTTTACTTAATCGAATGAGATTAAAGTTTTATATATTATTAAATATATCATTTTATTATTGGTTTAATTTTTGTTTAAGTATTCAGATTTGACCGAGCCTTAATTAGTCAGACTTCATATTTTTGTAAAAATATCAAATCAGACCCGGTCCAACTCGACTCGATCCGACATAACTCAGATTTGAGTCGGACTTAGACTTTCATATTGATGAGTCGGACTTGAATTAGACTCACTTAAGTCCGAACCGAGTTCGACCCATTGACAACTCTAATTTAGTCTATCATAGATCTATAAATGACCAAGATGTACTGTCTTCTTTGTTGTAAAGGGATTATCGTCAAAATTGAATAATGTAGATTTCTCTCTGATTTCATATATATATATATATGTCTATTTTAAGAGAACAACTTACTATATGTTATAAGTTATCCGCAATGTACCTATCTTAAGTATAAAAAGGTCGGCCCCGCACCCACCCTACTTATGTTGGGGACGAGGGCGGGGCGAGCACCCACGGCGTGCAGTAAAATTTTCCCCTATTTTAATCGTCATAAATTTGTAACGTGAAGAATATCTGATCTAAGTTGTGATGTGCAACAAGTCTTAAATTGCATGAATGTTTTCATTCTGACTGATCTATATAAATAAAAAATAAAAAATGGTTAATTCATGTAGAGATGCCAACACGTCTCCACATATGTTTAATTCCAAGTGTCTCGTTGCTAGTCTCATTATGCTTTTGAGAAATATTTATTATCTTTTGTTATCCATTCAAAATAGGATTGGTGAATATCGGGATAGGCTAGTGCCATTCTACAGTGTCTTTAAATATTCTCTGTCTATTTCTCCGTAAAATCTTTTTTGGGTATTTCTCACTAGCTTATAAGTGATTATTTGTCTCACTTATTAACTATTTACTCACCAAATAAGTCTTAGGAGAAAATGGAGATAAAAAAATTAAAGACACCTTAAGATAGGGTCTACATGTCATCCAAGAAAGCCAATCCCCTATAATTAACTTTTTTTTTCTTTTGGAGAATGGGAGGAGCCAAAAAGGCTCCTGCCATGATCTCCCCTATAATTAACTTTTGCTGCCCAACTAAGAGGGTAGTATGTACTTTTAATTTTTAATTATCTCTTTGCAAATAGATGCAGTTTCACATATCATCATGTGCCGGTGGGTGTGGATGATTGTGGAGACAAGGATCGCCTACCTCCTCTTCCCATTTTCTCTAATATACTTAAATAAAAAGTCACTCTTAAAATTCAGATATATATTTAAAGGATAAATATAATATTATATAATGACATATTCATTATTAAACTATTTGATATGAGATTATCTAATATATCTTCGCACGTACTAATTTTATATAGAACAAAGATTATGTGAATATTAATAAAATGACGTGAGATTTATAATCGAAAGAAAAAACTCTAATATCATATGCAAATAAAAAATCATCTCTAAAACTTAAGGATTTTTTTTTTATAATAAGATAAGGAGATCGAGGATAAGTAAATCATGTATAAATTATTAATTATGTTTAAGAGTTTTTTTGGTTTTAGATAGTTTAAATTACGGATAATTAAGAAGAAATAATTTTAATATGATTTGATGTGATGTGACAAAGTATGTATAATTATCACTCTTTTATACTTATTTTGACATCATTTAATTGTGTATAAGGAGAGATACATATTTTTTTAGAATGAAATATTATAATTAATGAGTTATCTTTATAGATAACTTTTATCCCCTCTATGGATGAGATAGTTATCCCCTTTTATCATCATTTTATCTTGTATAATTTTTATCATTTGAAATTAAATTAAACACGTTTTCAAACTAACTGTGGAATTAAAATAAGTGATAAACTCCTTTATCCCATTACAAAAAAAAACCCCTAAATATTAAGAGGACAAATATAAGAATAGACTCGTTATATATCAAATTAGTAGATGGTATAGAGTGTGCATACCATCTTGTAATATTCACATGCTATGTATAACAAAACGTTTTCTTTCCACGACAACCCCAGCCCTCCTACCATGTGAATCTGCTCCTCTCTCGAGTAGGTAAAGCAGGGGAGAACGCTTTGGAATATCCAACACGGGGTCGCTCCTTGGGAGGTGGGATTGGGACCCTTCTTCCCCCCACCTCGCTGGGCCTCGTAAGCTGCTCGTTATATATATATATATAATATATATATATATATATATATAATATATATATATATATTATATATATATATGGGGGTGTTACTGTTTGGCCAATGCCATATTTATTAAAAGGGGGCACGTACGGGTGGGTGGGGTTCTCCATCGCCGGCCATTCTGCCCAGTGAAAGGTTGTGCACTCACTGGGTGGGTGGGGAGTACGAAGGGAAGAAGAGGGCTACGGAGTGACAGCAACGGCTTATATGCACATGAGGGAGGCTCTTGGGATGTGCAAGAAACGACCCACCCCTCTTATAACGCACTGAACGATGTGAGGTCTTATCACATATGATCTCATCATTTGGAAGCCCACGGCAACGTGTTGTAAGTGGGTGTTTCTGTACATGTGTGTTTCTGTGTGAGAGAGAGAGAGGGAGCTATAGAGAGAGAGAGAGAGAGAGAGAGAGAGAGAGAGAGGTTACGTGTTGGAGTACTTTGTTAAGTGTCGTTTAGGATGGGAACAAAGGATACAACAGCTAACCACACTTATACGAGTCTATATATTCGGGGGACTTGTTTAATGACATCTTTTGTTCCCGGTTTTGATGACGTGATGCTTCTTCAACTTTTGAGTCGTGTCGATCGGGCAAGGAGCCTGGTCCGAGCCGGACATCGTTTTTGATGTAGATTTCCCATAATCCCACTTCTGCTGCAACACTTACTTTCTGCGACGGACCATATGGGCCGTGTAATGAGCAGTGCGTTCCTCTCAGTACAGAGGAGCACTGAACTTTAAATAGTCTCAATGGTCGCTTGCCAAATATCTCGAGCCATCTTTTCAAATACGGGAATTTGATTCCCGGTCTATTTTAGAGTAGAGACAGTTATAAATTTTAATGTCCGATTCTTTGTTGTTTCAAAATTAATTTCTAATTCAGAATGAATGGAAACCGTCGAAGGTGATAACAGTCTATTGATTGTGTATCAGAAATACCCTCTTTAGTGGATGGATATTACATGGCTTGTCACTCCTTCTAATTTTTAGTCTTATATTGACATTTTCAGTCCAGAATGTTTACTTCTTAGTTCAATTTTTAGGTCTTCTATCTGCGCATAAGCATGGAAGATAAAATAATTCTTGTTAATGCTTATGCAATTTGTAACGTTGCTTTCTAGGTCCATTTTAGAGTACTTATTTGTGTTTTGTATAGTTTTGTTTTCTTGTTTGAACCAAATCCAGCGAATCTACATTCATTCAATATTACTACTAACTTATCTACGCAGATCGGCCATGAAACAGATTCAACAATCTTCTAAATTATTCTTATCACATGACTGAGGAAGGTCCTTGCTGCTAGGAACTAGGATTCCACAAAAGACACCCTGCAAACGCAGCAAACCCAGTGTTTTGTATAGTTTACATGGAGGAAAATTAGGGAGATTGATATGAAATTTTAGAAAGAAAAGTTCGATTAATAGACTAACCATAAAGGTTTCCTATAAATAAAGCTAGCCTTTTTCTGTGGGCTTCTGTACAAGCAAAACAAAAGCCTATAAAGTATTATGGATAACATTGAAAAAATACTTTGACTGTAGATAGCAAGAACAGGAAGAAACATGAGACAGTAAACCAAGAATTGCTCAGTTTCTGCTAGAAACAAAGAAAAGTGGGCACTATACACCAGCTGGATAGAAGCCATGATAATGTGTTTGGTTTTATTACAAGTTTCACTTTGGAACAATCAATAAACCTGTCAAGAGCCAAAGTTATGAACCTGAGAGATGCCAGTTATGAACCTGTCAAGAGCCAACGTCCAATTGCGACTCACACAAAGAGCTATCACGATCAAAATAGCAAGAACTCAAAATAAACAGCTAGAAGAAACATGCTGAAGGGAAAAAGTTTAAAAATGTTACATACTTCAAAATAAGCAAGAGAAGTTTAAGATCCACCATCTTGTCCAATGAAAAGTTCAAACTTAAAATAAAATACATGTTCCAAACATTAGACTAACATCTATTACATTTGCCTCCTAAACTTAAGATCCACCATCACTCTCATCTTCAGCAACAGAAATTTTAAGAAAAGAGAAAGCCTCCGGTAAGACCTTGGCAATCATCCTCGCTTTCTTTAGAAGACTTTGGCACTGTTTAAGTTCTTCCTCTAGCTCTGCAACCCGACATTCAAGAGTTGTGATTTTAGCTTTTTTTCTCACAGCAACAATTAGAAGATGATTCTCATTCCACAAAATGAATTAGATGATCACACCACATGAAGAATTCACAACCACCATGCTGTAGATGAAAATAGAAGTAGTATTAAAATGAAAGTACATAAAATATTCTAAAACTCGTAATTGAGTGTAAGTGAATACCTTGCATCTATAATAATGTCTCCCTGGATTTCTCCCTGAACACAACTGAATACTGAAGCACTCGAGAACTTCTCTTTCATTGTTCTGCTGCACATTCTTATTGTTGCTTTGCAGCCATTTGAATAATTTGGATCCTTGGATTATTGGGATAAGACCTATGATGATAATGACAATAGTTTGGAACCTTGAGGTTCTTTATTCATAAGGAAATTTTTTCACAGCAAACATCATAGGGCAAGGTGGTTTTGGCACTGTCTATAGGGGGAAAATAAAGGATGGCTTTTCCACAGTATGAACAACAAAAACTCAATGTATAAGCAACAACCACCTACATAGTATGAACACCAAAAATCCCCAATGTATAAGCAAGAACCCCCAATATACTATATGGACAGTAAAAATCCCAAATGTACCCCAAATGTACCCAGATGCGCAGATGTTCCCCAAATGTCGCCCTGGAGCAGCGCGGCGTCGCCCGGTCGCCCTCGCACAGGTGCGCACGACGTCGCCCTCAAGTAGCTTGGCGTCCTCGCTCTCGAGCAAGTTGGCGGAGGGGATGTTCGATGCATCCAGAAGACCGTGAGTAATGAGGATCTAAGGGGTATTTTGGGGTTTTAGAAAACTTCACCAGCAGCGTGAAGTTATTGGATGTAAAATTACAAAGTTAACAGTCAAAGGATCTAACATTAATTTTTCTGATCTTTGGACTAGAAATTAATTAATTTTATTAATTTTGACCAGATATTAATTTTCCCTTGCTCGGGATATTTAGCGTGCGGTTATAAAAAATTGTTGGAGTCCGATCCTCTTTTGTATTGAGAGAATCCGAGCTCTATAATGACTTCTCCTGATCTCCTACATCCTTCATGACATCAGCTTTCTAAATTTTGTGTAAAAAAATTTATTACCTTCTATAGAAATATTTATTGCCCTCCATATAAACGTAAGATAATAAAAATAATGTAAATTATTTGAAAAGTAATTCTATTAGTTTAGAGTCTGTCAAGACCTCTTTTTTCTTTTTAACTAATAAAATTATTTGTTAAATAATTCACATTATTTTTATTGTCTTACATGGAGGGCAATAAATATTTCTCAAAAAAAAAAAATCAATTTTGAAGATATGTAGTATGTATCCTCTCTACAAACCATATATAGAGAAGATAGTGGCATAATGCCCTTTGTCCGAACTGAAACACTTAAACATCACATATAGTAAGATTCATCTTGTGACGTGACGATGAACTCTACCATTATGTGAAGGCGATCGGTATCAAATGGATACCCATCACGTATGTACAATAAATAATTTTATTATTCAAATGACATTCTATGGATAGATTGTGTGGCGAGGTGATCAACCATATGATTTTTTAGTAATATTTATTGTATATTTAAATGTGTAATATGGATGGCAAGCTTATTTGATTCGTCTAATAAAAGTGACTCTTTTTTTCTATTAGTACAATAAATGGAAATGTATTTGCCACATCATATTTACTCCACATTTAAGTGTGCAAATCTTAATCGTAATTTTGTGCACACGATGGATCATACAGTTCAGCTAGGATCCTCGCCTTTGGGATTATATAGGTTAAAGAATTTCTTGTGCATGAAATGTGCATTTTTATGTTCTACGTGTGGTCATATTTAAGGAAATTACAAAAAAGTAATGCAAATGATTGAAGAGTTAAATTGTGTAGCTAGTAAAAATCTCATTTGAATGCTACCTGAGTAAATGGAAAAAGACGGGTTGCAGCGACATTCCAAAGGCTTATTAATTAATTTGATTTTATGCTCACTACATTAACCTTAAAACTGTATGTTTTAAAAGTCACTGAAGCTAGTCTTGGGCACAAGTCATACTTTTCCTAGAAATTTAGGGCTATTTTCTTTGGCGTATAAGGGGATCTGATATATAGCCCCATATAAGAAAGCAGTGCTTTTGATTTCACAGATAAACAAAACAATCTTTAACAGAGATGAATTTTATCAGAGGATTTGAGCTCTAATTATTTATCAGTATTTTATTAGCTAGAGATTTTCACACTATTATAATGATCTATCCATCTTAACCCACTTTATCAAGAGAGATAAATATGTTGTGTGTGAATAACTTACACAACTTTATCAAAGTGAGATAGACTAAAACTATATGTAGCTTATCCATATATAAATAGTTCATTCGTAGAGTATTCACAAAACAAAGTAGCCGTTATTATTAATATGAGACAAGTCCAAAGGAACGAAAAATAATAAAACTCTTATAGCCGGGTACCCTATTTATGATCAAGAGATTGATACTATGTACACAAACTATTTGGTTATCATCCCGATTCCTGTATTGTCCTTATTAGAGACTCTATCGACCAAAGTGCTGATTTGAATATTTGGACGAATCCTGCAGTGCTTCATGTCGCCCTAATAGCCAAAATAACAAGTCAAGTCTGGCATTATATTTAAGAGACAAGCAACTCCCATTTGAAACTACATATTTACTTATCATGACCATAGCCTAA
This sequence comes from Colocasia esculenta, assembly GCA_014218235.1. Classification (NCBI taxonomy): domain Eukaryota; kingdom Viridiplantae; phylum Streptophyta; class Magnoliopsida; order Alismatales; family Araceae; genus Colocasia; species Colocasia esculenta. The sequence continues at coordinate 2,273,353 of CM024757.1, forward strand.
ATATTCCATGAGATCACTTCCCTATAGTAGACTACATATATACAATTATTTCTCTCTCTCCTAAGGAAGCTGTGAACCCACAAAGACTAGGATTGCTTAAGATCCGGCCCATTTTGAACTTCCTGAAGCCCAATTACAGCTAAACTGGGCTACCTTGGTTGTGAGCGGTAGGACTAGGCTCCCACACACATGCACACATACAGGAGGACTGGAGGAGTACAGGTTCAGTACTGGTCTTTTTAACAAGCTTGAATAGGTTGTGCATGTATCCAAAATTAAGTTGTGGAAAACTAATATAGGTCATTTTTACGTGAAACTTTGGCAAGATACATCATTTGCCTTGCTGCAACATGTCCCATGCATGCATGCATGCTTTTAGGAGAAGTAAGTTGGTGCAAGTTAATTAACGACGGACCAACTTCTCGGGCATGAAAAGATCGGCAGATCTCATGATGTGGCAAACTTGTCTTATTAAGTAGCTTAAGAAGAGCTGTTAAACAACACTCACAGCCACGCAATTAACCTACAACTTATGTAATATATACTTAGTTGCATTCTTCTTTCACTCCCCAAATCACAGCAGTCTGCGAGACCTTTCTACAATTATCGCATGTTTCCCGACACACAACCTCTCCACCCAAACAACCCAGCTTACGAAGATCTCATGCATGGCATCCTTACACCGTCCTTTGAGCACCAATACTGCGGAAGATCTGACAGCTCGTTCTCCTTCCATTAACTCCTCTTTCAGCAGGCAGGAAGGTCCTTGGGGGGCGGCAGGAGCGACTGGTTGGGGCCCTTCCCATCGTCCACCAGGAACGCCATCTTCAGCCCCCACGTCGTGTGCAGCTCCAAATGGCAGTGCAGGAACCAGACACCTTCGCATTCACAGCCAAGAAACATACTCGTATGAGACCTCTGTGTGTGTGTGTGTGTGAGAGAGAGAGAGAGAGAGAAAGAGAGAGTATATATGTGGCAGTAGTGCTGTAGTCACCTGGATTGTCGGCTCTGAACCTGATGGCCGTCCAACCACCGGTGGGTACTCCAACGGTGTTCCTCTCCGCCGGGTCGACGAGGTTAAACTTGACAGCGTCCTTCTTGGGGTCGAAATTGCCGATCCCACTCCCCACCACGAAGAAGTTGAACCCGTGCAGGTGCACCGGGTGGCTCTCCGTCGCGATGATCCCCGTGTCCTGAAGCACCACCTGCACCGTCTCGTTGTAGCCCAGCCGGTACAGCTTCGTCCCCGTGGTGGTCTGCATGTTCATGCTCGCCGGCGGCCCTGTGTAGTTGTATCTGGCCGGCGGCTGCCCGGGGAAGTCGGCCGTGAAGACGCCGCTGACGTTGAAAAAGTGCGCCTGCAGGAGCGCCACCGTCGGCATCGCGAAGGTGACGTTGTTAACGGCGGCGACGACCCGGCTGCCGTTGGGGCATGCCGCGCAGGGGTTGACGCCGAGGCCCACGGTGAACAGTAGCGAGTGGTCAACGGCCTGCGGCACGTTGCATGGGAAGGCCCTCGTGTTGAGGCTGCGGAGGCCATTCATGAAGCCGGTGGCCACCGATGTCGCGTTCTGCGGCGGCGGCTTGGACGCGAGGAGGGGTGGGGCGCCGCCGGAGGAGAGGGTGCCCCCGTAGTTGACAGTGGCAGTGGCCGTCACGTTATCGATGGGGACGATGGGGGTGTCCATGAAGGTGGAGACGGTGACGAGGTAGCGGCCGGAGGTGCGTTCGGCGGAGAGGAGGACGTTGGTGGTCTGGCCTGGGGCGATGAGGACGGTGTCGGTGTTGAAGGGCTTCGTGTAGACGGCGTCCACCTCGACGACGGTGAGCTGGTGGCCGGCCACCTTGAAGAAGAGCTCCTCATTGAGGGCAGCGTTGATGACGCGGAGCATGTAGGTCTTCCCCTTCTCAACCTTCAGCTTGAAGCCCTCTGCACTTGCCACGAATCACCAAGAGCCAGGCACGTGCGATAGAATATATTATGGTTTCTTCAAATATTTATTCAAAGAAACAACTCATGGGTGTCAGTGAACCCACAAAATGATCAAAACGAAAGAAAAAAAAGGGACCATTAACCGATCTAGTTCTAAAAAGAGTCTTGGAAGAATTTCGTGTTCAATATATATATATATATATATATATATATATATATATTCTTTACATAATATTCCTCAGATCTTTGGACTTGAGATCTTACAATTCTGATGTGTAGATGAATAGTTTAACCACTAGCTCAATCCTCAAGTACTACCAAATAGAAAGTAAATTATTCACTCTGACGTGATGAAAGTGTACATGGAATTAGGTTTAGATACCTTCTGATGGGCAAGTCGGTGTAGGGCCGGGGAGGCCATTGATGGTGTGGGCGTCGGAGACGTTCGACGCCCTGCCGGACTTCGTGGCCGCGTTGATGACCGCTTCGACGTCCGACTTCCACCATTCTCCTGCATGGCATGTTTGAACACATGCAAACCAGACAAAAATGCTTCAACTTAAAGAAGATCCTAACATGTGTGCAACCCTAGCCACAGATCTAGATCTCGTGGACGAAAAAGCAAGGGAGATCTGATAGAGTAAACTATAAGCCTCCCCGGATGTGAGAGCTCACCGAGGACGACGACGACCTCCCGATGGGGCGTAGGGAAAGGGTAGGGGACGCCGCGTTTGGGGAGGACGACGATGGCGCCGTGGACGGTGGCGCGGAGCCACAGGATGTGGGCGTGCCACAGCAGGGTGCCCCGCTGCCCGGTGACGGTGAAGTTGTAGACGTAGTTCTGGCCCGGCTGGATGGGGCACTGCGTGATGTACGCCGGCCCGTCGGCCCACCCCGTCCGCAGCTGCCGGATGCCGTGCCTGGATGCGTATGTTGTGCAAGGAAGGCGATATGGTCGTATGTATCAAAGCAATGCAACGCAGTGAAAGAGTGCTGAGCACCTCATCATGCTGGTGGTCGCGCGTTTATCTAGAGTGCTATATATCTACTTAATTAATGACGGTAAATACTAACTTTACAGTGTAGGATTTACGGAAAGTATTACGAATTCCTGATTTGGTCCATATATATGGGATCACAAGAGATCGAGAGGGTGTATATAACAAACTTGCAAAACTAAATTTGTTGTGAAATGAAGACAGTGTGGGCTTAGAAGCTACTCCACCACCATTACCTGTGTGTGTGTGTGAGAGAGAGAGAGAGACGGAAAGAGCGCACCAGTGGATGGTGACGTTATACTGGACATGGTTGACGACCTTCACCAGGACGGTGTCGTCTTCGCGGGCGTACAGGGTCGGACCAGGGAACTTGCCGTTAACGGTGACGATGGGCTTGGTGGAGCACAAGCGGGTGGTGTTCTTTTGCACAATCTGCATGCACTCAAATAACATATATATTTCAAATCAAGCTCTCAACTCATATGTTTCAAACTAAAGTACTCAGCTCCTTGGTACGTCGTAGTTTACGAATTGCAGAAGATCTGACAATGTGATCAGGAAGAGCTGATCAACATCTGCATGCATTAATGGCATTCAATGGTACCGATCGAGGAACTCACATTGAACTTGTAGTGACGGACCATCCCCTCCGCCAGCACTACTGGGCACAAGCACACCAGTAGCACCAAAGCACGAAGCCACCCCTCCATCTCTCCCCGCTTGTCTCTTCCTTTCCTGCCTCTGATCAGAGAAAACATAAGAAAAGAAGAAGAAGAAGAAGAAGAAGAAGAAGAAGAAGAAGAAGAAGAAGAAGAGAAGAAGAAGAAGAAGAAGAAGAGAGGAGAACTGTGCTTGAATGGCTGCACTGGACAAGCTTTTAAAGGGTGCGAGCACTTAGCTGCCATGTCGTTGTAGGTATTAGGTGGAGGGTGGAGGGTGGAGGGAGAGGGGATCCTTGGGATATAAGGTTTTGTACGCTCAGCCTGAGCAAAAGCACAGAAGCTAGGTTAAAGAAAGAAAATTGAATACGTTGCTTTAGGGTTTCTTCAGTTCCACATAAAGTTCATACCGTCCGCTAGAGTACCAGTTAGAGCAAGTCTAGAGACGGCTCCAGGTCACATCCGGATGGTCACTGATCGATCCTTGCTGCTATCGGATGGAACACACAAGCATGCACCCGCATGCATGGCTACAAATTTTCTCATAACTAGTAACATACAAAACAAGAGTAGAATCCATGATACATGATATATAGGCCCCTCTGGGCCGGGCCCAAGAACGCTAGTTGGACTCGGCCCAGCCAAGTTCGCCAGAATAAAAGATGATCGCGGGGAGGAACAGGAAGGCGCCAATTGGGTACTTTTTTTTTAAAGCCAAATTTTATTGATATAAAGAGAGTGAAACACCAGGGAAATCAAGTACATAAGACCAAACCGAATAAGACCAATCTAAAACTCCAAGGAAGACTTATCCCATGAATGAATTCGCCGAAGAACTGCTCGAGGACGTAAGCCTGGACGTCGCGAACACCGCTCCATATTGTCTTCATCTGATTCCATCTCAGATATTTCTTGATCAAATCGATAACCGGGCATGAATATGTTCTCCGCTTTAGCAAGTTCAGCTACGGACGTCAGCCTGGCGCCAATTGGGTACTTAATCCCATGTTCTAGAATTAATGCCAATCTCAATCCCTCGTTGCCTTGAAGAGAAAACCAACAAGGTACTCCAACTCCTCACTTCACTCTTTTATATATATCTCTCTATCTCTTTTCCTCGGATCGAGTCAAGTTCGAAGAAGAACTGACTTAATCGTTGGAGAGTCGTACTTATGAAGCTTTTCCTAGGATCAGCTTTCTTGTGAGTCTGGTCGACTTCAGCGGTAGACAAACCCTTGCGATCTCCCCTCGCATCCCAGCACCCGAGCTTCAACCTATCAGTCCGACAAAATCCATTCGGATCGGACTCACTTCACCAACATAGGAGCTCCTGTTCTTTGGCCGGAGATGATATGCATATTCTACTTCTTAATCTTCTATGATAATATTGTTGGTACCTATGAGTGAATAATAATATGTCATGATGTATGCATAAAGCACCAACTTTCAAAAATTTTCAGCCAGCATACACATAGGCCGGCCCAGGTATATATTGTAGTAGCATGTACAAAGTTTTCAGCCGATTTTTTGAAGAGCCAAGATCTAAAGTTTGCCCCAGCCGAGGGGCATCCAAGTTCATAGAAGCCGATCATATTGAACATATATCCTATGAGTTAGTAACATATTTATGCACTTACTTTAAATCCTTTTAAGTTTTGAACGTCCTTATGAATGAACAAGATGATCCATGAAGGACCCAAATGCCTCAACTAGCTACTGTTTGTCTCATTCGTCCCATTAAACAATGGAGAACGTCCACGTCTCAAGTGGGGGTCAAATATATATGTGCCTGTCTCCCCATCCCACCATCAATCACAATAGCTTAGAAAGTTGACAAACCCCAAGAAAGAAACCTTGGGGAAATGCAAAGCCACTCACATTCCAATTTCTATCCTTGCTCACTGTATATATGGTCTTCACATTAAGATATAGGGATTTTTGCATGTATACTTCTTTGAGAAGATTAATTGCATAATTAGAAACATTTTCACATTTATATTTGCACGTATACTTTTTTTTGGATGCAAAATGCCCTCAACCTTAACTTCCCAAAACGGAAATCAATAATTTACTTTGAATATTTTTAAATTGTCATTTTTAGCAGGGGTATATATCTAAAAGTGAACGGAATATTTGAAACATCTTTTTGATGTCCGTCATAGCATGTTACAATAATATTAAGATCATTGAAAGTATTTGTATCTATAAAAGAGGTATACACGTAAATCTAAGAAGAATTCTCACACAATTAATCTTCTAAGAGAGATGTACATGTCAAAAGCCTTAAGATATATGATGATCTTTGATAGGCTTCTACATTAATTACAGCACAATGTATGAGCTTCATTGCCAAAAAATTTCTCCTGGCCCATTGAACCTTCTTGATTGTTCTTATTTCCTACAGTGAATATTTGTAGTTATAAATCTTTATACTGAAAGATTATTGTATTTAACTTCCTTTCTAAATTTTATATTCTAAAATTATTATGTGGGATGTTAGAAGGCTCATCATGCCTCCCAACAATCTTGACTTCACATCACAGCTAGCCATCCAATCTATTTAAGAATCTTATCTTGCTTCAACATTAGAGCACTAAAAAGATGCATGCTTTCCTTGCTCGCAACAGGACATAATGGGACCTCAAAAGATAGTAGTGTTTAACAAGAACAATGCTCATATGCCTCATAAGCCCCGTTTAGGAAGCGGGGCACTTGACTAACCCTAGAAGTTCTATAATATGGGGGGTTTAGAAATCATAAAGTTATAATGTTCGTCATCTCATGCTATATGTTATAAATTAAATATCATTTCGTTGTTATTTAGATCTCCATGCACCAGTACTATTCAACACACTAGTATATATGCAAAGATAATACTTAATATCTATATTAAATCAGATACTACAATCTCACAAAATATAATATGCAACAATAATTCTTAATATCTATCTTGAACAGGTAGTGGATATATATACGACTCTCACAGAGAAGATGTGAGAGGGATAACAAATACTTCCTAATGCACCCAAATCCCAAGTTCAATTTTGCCACGTCTAACCAGTGTTGCTTTCTTGCTGGTGGGCTGCACCATCAAAAGCCAACCAGAGCACCCAATGGAAGAGGCTAAGAAGAGAAAACATCGTTTTCCGTAGATGCACCAGTGCAGCTCATAACAGACGGCAAACCTCTTGTTAAATGAGAATATTAATGACATCATTATTCCACCTAAACTCCTTCTTCAACACGTGGCATTATGTCCTTCTTTCCAACTTCTCAAATTTAATGAGAATATTAATGACATCATTATTCCACTCTCTCTCGATCTCTGACAATTATAGAACTAATGGCAATATTAATGAAAACATTTTTTTCTCCCTATCTCTCTCTCACGGGTATAGAACTAATGGTAAAACTAACTTATATTAATCATAAAATTTTAATTTTTATGATACTTTTCTTGCATCACACGGGATATAGAACTCGTAACTTACTATTCAGTGGTTTTACCGGTTATCCACTTCAAACACATGAGATGGATCTCATAGCATGCATGTTGTGAGGTTCGTCTCATGTGTAAGAAACCAGCAATCCAATTCAATGGCTAAACTTGAGGAGTAATAATAGTTTCTTTTATTAATAGGCTTTGGGGGAACTTTCCTCTCTCAAAACATGGTTAGTACAAAAGCTTGTTCGATTTGCTGCAGATTTAATTTTTTTTTAGTTTCACAGGATTGATATAAAACATATTACAATTAGATATTTATTTACAATAAGTTTTAATATGAATCTAAAGAAATTTAAAGTAGTGGTTAGTATTATGAATGCTTTCGTATATTATTAATAAATTCAATGATATTATATTATTTAATTATTAAATATTATTATTATGTGATATGTGTAGAACGTGTGAAATAAATTACAAAACCTTAAAAGAACCAAAAAAATTTTGAATCCCAAAACCCCAAAGAAAAAAACCTTTGTTTAGAATAAGCCCGCCAATTAAGATCGCTGCGATTACAATACGATAAGGTCGATCATTTGTATCATATCACCAAAACATAGTTCAATGTGGTTTAGTAATCCAGCCAATATGGATATGTAACTACATCGTGCGGTCTCTTATTGAATGCATGAGTACTTAATAATTGTTTCATTTAGATTTTCTAGGAAAATTGATATGATTTATTTATATAATTAATTCATTAGACATGGGTTAAGATACATGTACATTGGAAAAGACATGGAATGCCTTGTTTCTATGATTTTATTATTGCTAATACATATAAAAATCAAATAAGCGACGACAATCCTATTGGACACTTATTTCGAAGACTTATATAATTAGTATTCCAAGAGATAAAAACATTACAAAAATAAAGATCAGAACCCTAATTTGACCCCTCTTTGAAAAATATTTGTGTCTGCTGAAACTACTCGATCGTAAGTACTTGTAGACATAAATAAATGTGAATTTACTGTCATGTTGGCAGTAGATCTCGCTCATTTGTGTTTGTGGATAGACAGTCAAATACTTCCATAACTAAGTGCAAAATATTTCTCTCCCTCTTTTTTTTTTTAATAATGAAGAACCCCTATCCTATGAAATTTATACAAACTTAGAGATTAGTGTTCGTGAAGTCCATAGTTAATATCTAACAATTCTTAATTTTCGTGTACTTGTGTTGTTCTACTTTAATAAAAAATCTTGAACTTACACACCTCGAAAATTACATATAAACTAAATAAATCATCGCCCTCCTTCGAAATGGAGACCTCCAACCTCTAGACAAAAATTCTAACCTATCAACTCAGCGGGAATCCTCATTTCTCCCCCTCTTTTGCCCCTAATTTTTGACATCCTAAACTCTACTAGCTTGCTGGGGGCAAAAATGTTATAATTCCTTCAACCAGTCCCTCTTTATCAGCAATCTAGATAATGCTCTCAACCTCACATTTTTAAAAAAGTAAAAAAAAAAAAACAGAAGATAATGTTTGATGTGTTGAAATGAGAGGGTGCAAACAAGAGACCCCTTCAGATATTTCCTCCCAGGAATCGTCCAAGCACACTCTTAAAAGGAAAATTACTCTTCAACACCTTCCCCACCCAAGAAGAAGAAGGTGGGGAGATGAGGCAGATGAACGCCCTGGTTAAGGCCCTCCACCACACCCCCTTCTCCCCCACGAACCCATCCCCCAGATCGGTAGTAGCAGCGCCCCCGGGCCGCAAGAAGCCCGCCATCTGCAGCTGCAGCAGCTCCAATGGCGGCTCCTCCTCTCCCTCGTCCTCCTCCCCTTCCGAGGGGGACAGGCGCAAGCAGGAGCTCCTGGCCCGCATCGCCATGCTCCAGACCCAGAAGGTCCGCCTCACCGAGTTCCTCGACGAGCGGTCCGACTACCTGACCCAGTTCGCGGAGGACGCCAATGCGGAGTTCGACCAGATCGGGGAGGACGCCCTCAGGGAGCTCGACGAGGCCAGCGCCCGGGTAAAACCTCCCAGACGGAAAGAAAAGCTCTTAATTTGAGCACACGCAGGGTGGAATCGGGGGACCTGGGCGGAAGGTATTCGACGAATTGCCTCGTTCTCTTTGGGCGGCCGCCTTTGATCAGGTCTCTGCTGCTTGTGATGTCGCAGATATTGGGGAACCTGGAGAGCCGGATGCAGGCGTTCGAGGAGTCCGCGGAGGTCAACAGGCAGGAGATCGAGAAGAACGAGAAGATCGTGGAGGAGTTCGAGGAGAAGATCGAGCGGGACCGGAACGAGGGGCTCTTCTTCAAGAACCTGACAGAGGCGAAGAAGAAGCCGCAGGAGGCGGCGGTGCGGGCGGAGGCGAGGGCGGAGGCGAGGAAGCTGAAGCAGCTGGAGAAGGAGAAGGCCGGGTCGGGGACCCGGAGGAACGTGTACCTGGCGCTGATGGCGGTGCTGGGCGCCACCGTCGCCAGCGCCGTGGTGTCCTCCCCGGAGGTGGAGTGGCGGAAGGTGGCCGCGCTGGGCTTCATATTTCTGGCACTACTCGCTCAGTACGTGTACGAGCTGCAGTTGTCAAAAGGAGGAGGGCAGGAAACAAATAAGAGGAAAGAATAGGGGTGGAGAAGGAAGAAGGGAAAGGGAAAGGGGTTGTTGTGTACTTGTGTGATTATTGTTTAATTACAACTTACATCAAAGAAAGAAAGAATGTTGATACTTCAGTGTTGCATTCTTTAAAAACAATGATAATTTCTTGCACTATTTGTTCTTGTCTTGAGGCAAGAACCTAGTTTTATAGTCACTTAATATTTGTCACACTTTAAATGTATAATAAATGGTGATGTGACAAACACGGTGAAAACATGTGATTAATGCACATAAAGATAACAAAAAGTGACGGGTCAAGAGCCAAGATTATAAATTAGATACTTCCTGAATAAAATCGAATTTGAGACCTTTGTTATTTGATATATGAAGGTAAGTTTTGAATTTTCGGGTTCAAATATATCATTATTGAAAGATGATACTAGTGTTGTATGTGATTAGATAAATAATGAAAAGTAGGGAAAGTTACATATATATCCTTATAATCTTCTATATTCAGCTATATACCCAGGCCCCAATTCTAAGTATTAGATTGTATACTCTTCAAATCTGAAAGTTACGTCGATTATATCCATGTGGTTAGTTTATCGTTAGAATCTGAAGAATATTTCGCCAATAGATAGATGAAACTATTAAAATGAGGATAAAAGACGAAAACATCCTTGAAAGAGAAGATGATATTTCTGCACTATTTAAGTTATTTATGTGTTAAGTTTTTAATTAAATTTAAATTTGTGTGATTACTAAAATTAACTGCATGTTAAGTATCTAAAACCCTTGCTTATTAATGACTGTTAATAGTTTGATACATGTTTTATACTACTTTTGCATGAGTGCATGTGTATGTGTAAACAAGATAATGTGTTCATAAAATACGAGCCAAAAGGACACTACCACCATAGGGGGTTACTGGAGTCGTACCATAGAAATGTCCTCATGAGAAAGCTCATATTGCTTACTGTTTACTAACCTCGTGGGCAACGAGATTTGAAATCCTAGAGGTGGACGCGCTTGCATGTCTCATTGGTAAGGTGGAGAGGGTTTCTACCGGTTATACACACTAACCAAGACTCATCACTATATTTTCTAGGTGATTGAATCATGACTGACTGTATTAACCTTCTAGTGGTGGTTTGGACAATGTGTATGACTACTGTTACGACTATTATCTATGCTAATATCTATTGTTACTGTTATTGCTACTGTCACTACTACAAGTTACTACCAATACAGCTATTGACTTGTTATCTCTATTGTTACCGTACCCATCACTGTTATTGTACCGTTATTGTTATTACATGTGTTTTATAAGACTCTGTGTTAAGTACTGATTGTTATTATTCAATTGATTAAATTGCCTTACATGTTAAGTGTTATATGATATGAGTGTGATTGATTTTCATGAGAATTTTTAAGTGTGAGAATAAAGTTATGTATATGATAGCATTTGAATATTATATGATATGAGTTACCTATTTTTTTTTCAAAATATATTGTATTGTAGATTGTGGATTTAGATTCATATTTACTTGTTGGATCTATTGCATAGACTTACCCTTACTGACTTATCAAGAGTTGAAGATTTGGAGGTCGAGGAGTTAGCTACATTTGTCATGGAGCGAGAAGAGTAGACTTGTAGTTTAGTACTTACTATGTTATAATTAATTGTAATTTAGACGTTTAATGTTGTATTGGATATTGGCTATTATCTCTATATAGATTGTGATATGTGTCTTATAAGTTGATGGAAAGTTGTTAGGTATTTTGGCTACAAATTCCTTTCTCTATTTATGCAAATGTCAACCCAAGCGTCCTTTGTTAGGGTCTTCTCTACAGTAGTGACTCGCTCTCATCCGACGAGGGTTGGTGTAACTGTATCGGGCAAGAGCGGGGCATTACACGCTCGACGTTTGTTATTGTCTCTGGCAGTAAGATGTCATTTTTTACTAAAAAATTCTTTATTTCTCTCTCTAAAATGAAAATTCTCATAGACATTCTCCATGTTTAGAATGTTCTTTAGTAGAAAAATGTGCATACTATTTTCCTCAACTATACGAATCACTTACGAAGTCAAAATTCAGAGTTGGTCTATTACGACAAACAAAAAATGGGGCCATCCCAGCACGAGAAATCCTCATGAGGTCGTAAATATAAGTACATGACTATCGGTGATATATTCACCCTTTCCATCTTATCCTCACCCCTTCAGTAAAAATAATCAGAACTTTTTGCTCAGCTATTGAAATTATTTATGAGACCCCAATTTAAAATTGACACTCCAAGATAGTCGACGTGAGTCTAGTTTCACTAAATTCTATTTCAAGTCCCAAATTCTTCGTCAGAACGCGAATATAAGTACATGGATTAATCAATTGTCACACCCCTTTAGTAAAACATGAATATTTCTTTGCCCGGCCATCAGAGCCGCTTGCAAGACCAATTCGGAATAGCCACTTTAGATGTCACGCCCTGACATTTAGCAGCGGAAATAAACGTCGAGAGCGTGAGCAATACAAGTATGAGTATCACAGTCAAGTAGTTCAGAGACATCTAAGTATAACAAAGATTTAAGACAATAATAATGCTAGCCAAAATACTCTTTATTTCATTTCCAACAAAACTAACTTGAAACCTGACATAAGTCAGAGCCAATTACAGGATCCATTATTGTATTCCAAAGTACATATGACATCAAGAAAAGTAAACCTAACTATTACAAACTCTATGAACTCTAATCTTGATGGCTGACAAGATAGGTACGCTTGAGATGCTCATCACTCTTCCCCAACTCTGTCATTCTCTAGTTCCTCAAAATCATCACCTGAAATGTTAAAGAAAGCAGGTGTGAGCGCACTAGCGCCCAATAGGATTTATATCTCATGGTGCGGGTATGCTTTACGTAATTAACATGTTAACAGGTAAGTTACTAACATGCAATATGTATGACAATAATGATAGGGACAATTCCAAGCTATAACATGTACGAGAACGGTTCGATAAACCAATTCAATGACAATTCTCATGTGAGACGGAACGATTGACAATGAGATGGGTGATAGTAAGATCATTTATCAGATAGAAGGGATTCAACAGTTATTTCTGGTGCTCCTCCCAGCACCAGACTGGGCCCTATTTGCACAGGCATCGTTACGAACCTAAGTTCTAATAATTTCTGGTAATTCCATAAATTCCTTTATGGCCAATATGATTTTCAAGTAATGGACAATTATGAACTAAAGATCATGTCAATGATAATAAGGAACAAGGCAAGTGGACATGATCCGGAGTAAAAGGTATGCTCGTTTGAGCGAAGGGGTGTTCGTATGCGATCGCATCGACAGCCCGCGACCACACTCTCGAAGAGGAATTTGGGCGCCGGATTGGAAATCTCTGACTCCAACATTGTGCCGACCGGGTCGAAGTGCTGATTCCGAATTGGAGCCTCGCGGGCGGTTTCGATCGTCAGGCGAACAAATATCCGCATCTTACCCAAGGGGTGTGACAATCGGTGCACTAGTACACACGCTCCGCAGTGAAATTTCGGACCCAAAATGGAATTCTGCGAAACCAGAGTCCTGTCGACCGTCTCGGAGTGTCGATTCCGAATTGTGGCCACATAAGCGATTCCGATACCTGGACGGAAAGTTATGCTCAGTTCTTTGGCTGAAGGGGTGTGAATAATCCGAAAGGGGTGACTATATCGGCGATGTTTGAGCACCCATATCTACGACCTGGGAAGGAGTTCTCGTGCCGAGTTGAACACAACTTCTGATCCTCGTGACATGACGACTCTGTGTGGTTGCCCCTCCAGGGATTCACGAAATCGAGAGAGACGTTACGGCCAGAAAACTGTGGAAACAGGGAGATCATCGGTTGGAATCATAATTTTGGAGTGCGAAACGAAGGTTTTTCGACCCCGAAACGACGTCTTACGGCCTAAAAAAATAAGGATCGAAGAGTGCCTCTGAGTGCCGATTCCGAATTAGGGTCTTATAAGCGATTATGATAACCGAGCAGAAAGTTATGTCCGTTTGAGCGAAGGGTGTCCGTATGCGATCACATCAGCAGCCCACGACCACACTTCCGGAGAGAAATTTGGGCGCCGGGTCGAAGTGCTGATTCCGAATTGGGGCCTTGCGGGCGGTTCCGATCACCGCGTGAACAAATATCTGCGTCTTACTCATGGGGTTAGACAATCGATGTACTAGTACACACGCTTCGCGGTGGAATTTCGGACCCAGAATAGAATTTTGTGCAACCAGCGTCCTATCGACCGTCTCGGTGTGCTGATTCCGAATTGTGGCCACATAAGCGATTCCGATACACGGGCGGAAAGTTATGCCCAGTTCTTTCTCTAAAGGGGTGAGAATAATTCGGAAGGGGTGACTATATCGGCGATGTTCGAGCACCCATATCTACGACCTGGGAAGGAGTTCTCGCATCGAGTTGAACACAACTTCTGATCCCCGTGACAGGACGACTCTGTGTGGTTGCCGCGCCAGGGATTCACGAAATCGAGGGAGACGTTACAGCCAAAAAATCATTGAAACGGGGAGATCATCTGCTAGAATCGCAATTTTGGAGTCTGAAATGAAGGTTTTTCGACCCCAAAATGATGTCTTACTGCCTGAGATAAAGAGAATCGATGAGCGCCTTTGAGTGCTGATTCCGAATTGGGGTCTTATAAGCGATTCCGATAACCGAGCAGAAAGTTATACCCGTTTGAGCGAAGGGGTGTCCGTATGCGATCGTATCGGCAGCCCGCGACCACGCTCCCGGAGTGGAATTTGGGCGCCGGACTGGAAATCTCCAACTCCAACCTTGTGCTAACCGGGTCAAAGTGCCAATTCCCAATTGGGGCCTCGCGGGCGGTTCTGATCGCCGCGTGAATAAATATTCGCGTCTTACCCAAGGGGTTCGACAATCGGTGTACTAGTATACACCCATCACGGTGAAATTTCGGACCCGGAATGGAATTCTGCACAACCAGCGTCCTGTTGACTGTCTCGGTGTGCCGATTCCGAATTGTGACCACATAAGCGATTTCGATACATGGGCAGAAAGTTATGCCTAGTTCTTTCGCTAAAGGGGTGAGAATAATTTGGAAGGGGTGACTATATCGGCGATGTTTGAGGACCTATATGTACGATATGGGGAGGAGTTCTCACGCTGAGATGAACACAACTTTCGATCCTCGTAACGGGGCAACTCTATGTGGTTGCCCGCCAGGGATTCACGAAATCGAGGGAGACGTTACGACTAGAAAACCGTCGGTTGGAATCGTAATTTTGGAGTGCGAAATAATGGTTTTTTGACCCCGAAATGACGTTTTATCGCTCCAGGCAATAAGGGGCGACGGGCGCCTCTGAGTGCCGATTCCGAATTGGGGTCTTGTAAGTAATTTTGATAACCGAGCTGAAAGTTATGCCTGTATGAGCGAATGGGTGTCCATATGTGATTGCATCGGCAGCCCGCGACCACGCTCCCGGAGAGGATCTTGGGTGCCAGACCGGAAATCTCCTAATCTGACTTTGTGCCGATCGGGTTGAAGTGTCGATTCCGAATTAGGGTCTCCCGGGCGGTTTCGATCGCCAGCCGTACAAATATCCACGTCTTACCCAAGGGGTGCGACAATCGATGTACTAGTACACATGCTCCACAGTGAAATTTTGGCCCCAAAATGGAATTCTTCCAAACCAACATCTTGTCGACCGTCTCGGAGTGCCGATTCCGAATTGGGGTCACATAAGCAGTTCCGATACTCGGGCGAAAAGTTATGCCAAGTTCTTTCGCTGAAGGGCTGGTAATAATTCGAAAGGGGTGACTATATCGGTGATATTTATGCACCCATATCTACGATCTGGGGAGGAGTTCTCGCGCCGAGTTGAACACAACATCCGATCGCCGTGGCAGACTGAATCTGTCTGGTTGTCCCGCCAGGGATTCGCATGATCGAGGGAGACGTTACTGCCACAAAACCTCAGAAATGGGGAGATTGTAGGCTGGAATCGCAATTTTGAAGTGCAAAATGAAGGTTTTTCGTCCCCGAGGCGCCTCTGAGTGCCGATTCCGAATTGGGGTCTTATAAGCGATTCGGATAAGCGAGCGAAAAGTTATGTCCGTTGGAGCGAAAGGGTGTTCATATACGATCACTACGGCAGCTAGCGACCACGCTCCCGGAGAGGAATTTGGGCGCCGGACAGGAAACCTCTGAATCCGACCTATTGTCGACCGGGTCGAAGTGCCGACTCCGAATTGCGGCCTTGCGGGTAGTTCCGATCGCCGTGCGAACAAATATTCACGTCTTAGCCAAGGGGTACGACAATCGGTGTACAAGTACACACACTACGCGGTGGAATTTTGGCGCCTGAATGGAATTCTGTGAAACCAGCGTCCTGTCGATCGTCTTGGAGTGTCGATTCTGAATTGTGGTCACATAAGCGATTTCGATACCCGGACGGAAAGTTATGCCCAGTTCTTTTGCTGAAGGGATAGTAATAATCCGAAAGGGGTGACTATATCGGCGATGTTTGTGCACCCATATCTACTGTAGCTCCCCAGAAAATT
The DNA here is from genome assembly GCA_014218235.1 of Colocasia esculenta. Taxonomy (NCBI): domain Eukaryota; kingdom Viridiplantae; phylum Streptophyta; class Magnoliopsida; order Alismatales; family Araceae; genus Colocasia; species Colocasia esculenta. The sequence goes on from CM024757.1 coordinate 2,289,580, forward strand.
CAGTACTTAAATTTTTTTGAAATAAAAATTTCTATAATAGTGAAATAATAGAAACATATGTACCACTATCATACGTGCAAGAACACATCGAAAACTTTCATAAAAATTATAATTCAACCTCAAACATTTTTCCTAAGTGTTTCACAAAGGAATTCATGCAACGAAAAATCTGATTGGCCAAGTGTACGGCACAATGTGACTAATTATCCAAATTATGAAACTAAGCCGGAAAATCATTTAACACGAAAATATAACATGATCACAAATTTAATGAACATGTGGGAGAGACTTCCAACATCATGTATTGATGACCCATTATCGAAATTGGACCAATGGACCTCTCATAGTCCATAAATAAATTCAAGTAAGAAAAATACAATAAAACCCATAACTCAGCTCCGGAACGGAATTCAGCGAAACAAACATCTTGTCGACCATCTCGAAGTGCCGATTCCGAATTGTGGTCACATAAGCGATTCCGATACCCAGGCGGAAAGTTATGCCCAATTCTTTCGCTGAAGGAGTGGGAATAATTCCGAAGGGGTGACTATATCGGCGATGCTTGCGCACCCATATCTATGACCTAGGGAGGAGTTCTCATGCCGTGTTGAACACAACATCTGATCGCCGTGACAGGCTAACTCCGTCTGGTTGTCCCGCTAGGGATTCACGTGATCCAGGGAGTCGTTACTGCCAGAAAATCTCAGAAATGGGGAGATCGTCGGCTGGAATCGTAATTTTGGAGTGCGAAACGAAGAAACGACATCTTATTGCCCAAGGCGATAAGGGGCTACGGGAGTCTCTGAGTGCCGATTACGAATTAGGGTCTTATAAGCGATTCCGATAACCGAGCGGAAAGTTATGCCCGTTTGAGCAAAGGGGTGTCCATATGTGATCACATCGGCAGCCCGCGACCACGCTCCTAGAGAGGAATTTTGGCGCCGGACAGGAAATCTATGAATCTGACCTTGGGCCGACCGGGTCGAAGTGCCGATTCCGAATTGCGGCCTCGCGGGCGGTTCCGATCGCCGCGCGAATAAATATCCGCGTCTTAGCTAAGGGGTACGACAATCTGTGTACGAGTACACACGCTCTGCGGTGGAATTTCGGCCCCAGAACGGAATTTCATGAAACCAGTGTCCTGTTGATCGTCTCGGAGTGCCGATTCCGAATTGTGGTCCCAAAAGCGTTTTCGATATCTGGGAGGAAAGTTATGCCTAGTTCTTTCGCTGAAGGGGTGGGAATAATCCGGAAGGGGTGACTATATCAACGATGTTTGTGCACTCATATCTACGACCTGGGGAGGAGTTCTCGTGCCGAGTTGAACACAACTTCCGATCGCTGTGACAGGCCGACTCCGTGTGGTTGCCTCGACAGGGATTCACGTAATCGAGGGAGACGTTACTGCCAAAAAACCTCAGAAACGGGGAGATCGTCGGTTGGAATCATAATTTTGGAGTGCGAAACGAAGGTTCTTTGACCCCAAAACGACGTCTTATCGCTTGAGGTAATAGGGGCGATGGGAGCCTCTGCGTGCCGATTTCGAATTGGGGTCTTACAAGAGATTCAGATAACTGAGAGAAAGGGTGTCTGTATGCGATCACATCGGCATCCCGCGACCATGCTCCTGGAGAGGATATTGGGCGCCAGACAGGAAATCTCGGAATCCGACCTTGTGCCGACCGGATCGAAGTGCCGATTCTGAATTAGATTCTCGCAGGCGGTTTCGATCACCAGCCGTACAATTATCTGCGTCTTACCCAAGGGGTGCGACAATTCGTGTACTAGTACACGCACTCCGTGGCGTAATTTCGGCCCCAGAACGGAGTTCTGTCAAACCAGCGTCTTGTCGACCGTCTCAGAGTGCCGATTCCGAATTGTGGTCACATAAGCGATTCTGATACCTGGGCGGAAAGTTATCCCCAGTTCTTTCGCTGAAGGGGTGGTAATAATCCGGAAGGGGTGACTATATCGGCGATTTTGTGCACCCATATCTACGACCAGGGGAGGAGTTCTCGCACTGAGTTGAACACAACATCTGATCGCCGTGACAGGCCGACTTCGTCTGGTTATCCCCTAGGGATTCACGTGATCGAGGGAGATGTTACTGCCAGAAAACCTCAGAAATGGGGAGATCGCCAGTTGGAATTGCAATTTTCAAGTGCGAAACAAAGGTTTTTCGACCCCGAAACGACGTCTTATCGCCTGAGGCAATACGGGTGACGGGCGCCTCTAAGTGCCGATTCCGAATTGGGGTCTTATAAGCGATTTCGATAACCGAGTAGAAAGTTATGCCCGTTTGAGCGAAGGGGTGTCCGTATCCGATCGCATCGGCAGCCTGCGACCACGCTCCAGGAGAGGAATTTGGGTGCCAGACCAAAATTCTCCGAATATAACTTTGTGTCGATCGAGTCGAAGTGCCGATTCTGAATTAGGGTCTCGCGGGCGGTTCCGATTGCCAATCGTACAAATATCCACGTCTTACCCAATTTGTGTGACAATCGGTGTACTAGTACACATGCTCCGCGGCGCAATTTTGGCCCCGGAATGAAATTCTGGAAAACTAGCATCTTCTCGACCGTCTCAGAGTGCTGATTCTGAATTGTGATCACATAAGCGATTCCGATACCCGAGCAGAATGTTATGCGCAGTTCTTTCGCTGAAGGGGTGGGAATAATTCAGAAGGGGTGACTATATCGGCGATGTTTGTGTACCCATATCTACGACCTGCAGAGGAGTTCTCGCACCGAGTTGAACACAACATTCGATCGCCGTGACAGGCCGACTCTGTCTGGTTGTCCTACCAGGGATTCGCGTGATCAAGGAAGACGTTACTGCCAGAAAACCTCGTTAACGGGGAGATCGTCGGCTGGAATCGAAATTTTGGAGTGCGAAATGAAGGTTTTTCGACCCCGAAATGACGTTTTATCGCCCGAGGCAATAAGGGGCGACGGGCGTCTCTGAGTTCCGATTCCGAATTGGGATCTTGTAAGCGATTCCGATAACCGAGCGGAAAGTTATGCCCATTTGAGTGAAGGGGTGTCCGTTTGCGATCAAAACGGCAGCCAGCGACCACGCTCCCGGAGAGGAATTTGGGCGCCGGATAGGAAATCTCCAAATCCGACCTTGTGCCGACTGGGTCGAATTGCTGATTATGAATTGCGGCCTCGCGAGCGGTTCCGATTGCCAGCCGTACAAATATCCGCATCTTACCCAATGGGTGCGACATTTGGTGTACTAGTACACATGCCCCACGGCACAAGTTCGGCCCCGGAACGGAATTCTGGCAAACTAGCATCTTGTCGACCGTCTTGGAGTGCCTCTTCTGAATTGTGGTCACATAAGCAATTCTGATACCCGTGCGGAAAGTTATGTCCAGTTCTTTCGCTGAAGGGGTGGGAATAATTCGGAAGGGGTGACTATATCGGCGATGTTTGTGCACCCATATCTACGACATGGGGAGGAGTTCTCATGCCGAGTTGAACACAACATCCGATCGCCGTGATAGGCCGACTCTGTTTGGTTGTCCCGCCAGGAATTCGCGTGATCGAGGTAGATGTTACTGCCAGAAAACCTCGGAAACGCAGAGATCGTCGGCTGGATTCGTAATTTTGGAGTGAGAAACGAAGGTTTTTCGACCCCAAAAGGGCGTCTTATCACCCGAGGCGCTAAGGGGTGACTGGCGCCTCTGAGTGTCGATTCCAAATTAGGGTCTTATAAGCGATTCTGATAACCGAGCGGAAAGTTATGCCCATTTTAGCGACGGGGTGTTCGTATGCGATCACAACGGCAGCCCGCAACCACTCCCTCGTAGTGGAATTTGGGAGCCGGACAGGAAATCTTCGAATCCGACCTTGTGCCGACCGGGTCGAAGTGTCGATTCTGAGTTGTGGTTTTGCGGGCGGTTCTGATCGCCGCGCGAACAAATATCTGCGTCTTACTCAAGGGGTACGACAATCGGTGTACTAGTACACACGCTCCATGATGGAATTTCGGCCGCTAAACAGAATTCCGCAAAACCAGCGTCCTGTTGACCGTCTAAGAATGTCGATTCCGAAGTGTGGTCATAAAAGCGATTCCGGTACCCAGGAGGAAAGTTTTGCCCAGTTCTTTCGCTGAACGGGTGGGAATAATCCGGAAGGAGTGACTATATCGACGATGTTTGAGCATCCATATCTATGGCCTGGGAAGGAGTTATCACGCCGAGTTGAACACAACTTTCGATCACCATGACAGGTTGACTCTATGAGGTTGCCTCGACAGGGATTCACTAATTAAGGGAGACGTTACTGCCAAAAAAGCTCAGAAACGGGGAGATCGTCACCTAGAATCGCAATTTTGAGTGCGAAACAAAGGTATTTCGACCCCGAAATGACGTATTATCGCCTGAGGCAATAACAGGTGACGGGCGCCTCTGAGTGCTGATTCCGAATTGGGATCTTATAAGCGATTCCGATAACCGAGCAGAATGTTATGCCTATTTGAGCGAAGGGGTGTCTGTATGCGATCGCATCGGCAGCCCGCGACCATGCTCTCGGAGAGGAATTTGGATGCCCGATCGGAAATATCTAAATACGACCTTGTGCCGATCGGGTCGAAGAGCTGATTAAGAATTAGGGTCTCGCGGGCGGTTCCGATCGCCAACCGTACAATCGGTGTACTAGTACACATGCTCTGCGGCTCAATTTCGGCCCCATAATGGAATTATGCGAAACCAACATCTTGTCGACCGTCTCAGAGTGCCGATTCCGAATTGTGGTCACATAAGTCATTCCGATACCTAGGCGGAAAGTTATTTCCAGTTCTTTCGCTGAAGGGGTGGGAATAATCCAGAAGTTTTGATTATATCGGCGATGTTTGTGCACCCATATGTACGACCTGGGGAGGAGTTCTTGCGCCGAGTTGAACACAACATCCGATCACCGTGGCAGGCCGACTCCGTCCGGTTGTCCCGCCAGGGATTCGTGTGATCGAGAGAGATGTTACTGCCAGAAAGCCTCGGAAATGGGGAGACCATCGGTTGGAATCACAATTTTAGAGTGCGAAACGAAGGTTTTTCTACCCCAAATCGACGTCTTATCTGCCGAGGTAATAAGGGGCGACGGGCGCCTCTGAGTGCCGATTCCGAATTAGCGTCTTACAACCGATTCCGATAACCGAGCGGAAAGTTATGCCCGTTTTAGTGAAGGGGTGTCCGCATGCAGTCACATCGGCAGCCAACGACCACGCTCCCGGAGATGAATTTGGGAGCCAGACAGAAAATTTCTGAATCCAACTTTATGCCGACAAGGTCAAAGTGCTGATTCTGAATTGTGGCCTCGCGGGCGGTTCTGATCGCCGTGCGAACAAATATCTGCGTCTTATAAAAGGATACGACAATCGATGTACTAGTACACATGCTCCGCAGTGGAATTTCAGCCCCAGACGGGAATTCCGTGAAACCAGTGTCCTGTCGATCATCTCGGAGTACCGATTTCGAATTGTGGTCACATAAGTGATTCCGATACCCGGGCGGAAAATTATGTTCAGTTCTTTCGCTGAAGGGGTGGGAATAATCTAGAAGGGGTGACTATATCGGCGATGTTTGTGCACCCATATCTACTACCTAAGGAGGAGTTCTCCCGTCGAGTTGAACACAACATCTGATCTCCATGACAAACTAACTTCGTCTAGTGTTCCCGCCAGGGATTTGCATGATCAAGGGAGACGTTTCTGCCAGAAAACTTCAGAAATGGAGAGATCGTCTGCTGGAATCGTAATTTTGTAGTTTAAAATAAAGGTTTTTCGACCCCAAAACAACGTCATATCGCCTGAGACGATAAGGGGCGACGGGCGCCTCTGAGTGCCGATTCCGAATTGGGTTCTTATAAGAATTCCGATAACCGAGCAGAAAGTTATGCCCATTTGAGTGAAGGGGTGTCCGTATGCGATCGCATCAGCAGCCCGCGACCATGCTTCCGGAGAGGAATTTGGGCTCCAGACCGAAAATCTCCGAATCCAACCTTGTACCGATCGGGTCGAAGTGCCGATTTTGAATTAGGGTCTCGCGGGCGGTTCTGATCGCCAGCCGTAAAAATATCCGTGTCTGACCCAAGGGGTGCGACAATAGGTGTACTAGTACACACGCTCCGTGGTGCATTTTCGGCCCCGAAACGTAATTCTACAAAATCAGCATCTTGTCAACCGTCTCAGAGTGCCGATTTTGAATTTTGGTCACATAAGCGATTCCGATACCTGGGCGGAAAGTTATGCCCAGTTCTTTCGCTGGAGGGGTGGGAATAATCCGGAAGGAGTGACTATATTGGCGATGTTTGTGCACCCATATCTACGATCTGGGGAGGAGTTATCGTGCCTAGTTGAACACAACATCCGATCGCCGTGACTGGCCGACTCCGTCTGGTTGTCTCGCCAGGGATTCGCGTGATCGAAGGAGACGTTACTGCAAGAAAACCTCGAAAAAGGGGAGATCGTCGGCTGGAATCGCAATTTTGGAGTGCGAAATGAAGGTTTTTTGACCCCAAAATGACGTCTCATCGCCTTAGGCGATAAAAGCCCTTGGGCGCCTTAGAGTGCCGATTCTAAATTGGGGTCTTATAAGCGATTCCGATAACCGAGCGAAAAGTTATGCCCATTTGAGCGAATGGGTGTCCGTATGCGATCGCATCGGCAACTCGCGACCATGCTCCGCGCCAGACCGGAAATCTCAGAATCTGACCTTGTGCTAATCGGGTCAAAGTGCTGATTCCGAATTAGGGACTCACGGGCGGTTTCAATCACCAGCCTTACAAATATCTGCGTCTTACCGAAGGGGTGCGACAATCAGTGTACCAGTACAGACGCTCTGCTGTGCAATTTCAGTCCCGTAACAGAATTATGTGAAACCAACATCTTGTCGACCGTCTCGGAGTGTCGATTTAAAATTGTGGTCACATAAGCGATTCCGATACCCGGGCGGAAAGTTATGCCCAGTTCTTTCACTGAAGGGGTGGGAATAATCCGAAAGGGGTAACTATATCGGCAATGTTTGTGCACCCATATCTACTATCTGGGAGGAGTTCTCGCATCGAGTTGAACACAACATCCGATCTCTGTGACAGACCGACTTCGTCTAGTTGTCCCGCCAGCGATTCGCGTGATCGAGGGAGACGTTACTGCCAGAAAACTTCGGAAACGCGGAGATCGTCGGATGGAATCATAATTTTTTAGTGCAAAACAAAGGTTTTTTGACCCCGAAACAACGTCATATTGCCTGAGGTGATAAGGGGCGACGGGCGTCTCTTAGTGCCGATTCTGAATTGGCTTCTTATAAGCAACTCTGATAATCGAGCAAAAAGTTATACCCATTTGAGTGAAGGTGTGTCTGTATGCGATCGCATCGGTAGCCCGCGACCATGCTCCCGGAGAGGAATTTGGGCGCCAGACCGGAAATCTCCGAATCCGACCTTGTGCCAATCGAGTCGAAGTGCCAATTCCGAATTAGGGTCTCGCGGGCGGTTCCGATCGCCAGGTGTACAAATATCCACGTCTTACCCAAGAGGTGCGACAATCGATGTACTAGTACACACGCTTGTAGACACACGATTCTGGCTTATAAGTCGAACTATATTTCTTGTTAACTTAGTGAGCCCCTACTTGGTCACTCACCCTAAGCCCATCATTAGCCTTGCTTTGAGCCCATTAACAGCCCAATTTCCATGAATATCCCGTCCATTGTCTTTTAAAGAGTCAATGTGCCTTAAATGCCTATTATTCTCCCATTATCGGAATCACGGGGGTCGGAACCGCCCGCGAGGCCCCAATTCGCCCGGGGGTCGGAACCGCCCGCGAGGCCCCAATTCAGAATTTGTACTTCGACCCGGTCGGTAAATGGTCGCATTCGGAGATTTCCGGTCCGGCGCCCAAATTCCTCTCCGGGAGCGCGGTCGCAGGCTGCCGACGCGATAGCATACGGACACCGCTTCGCTCAAACAGACATAACTTTTCGCTCGGTTATCGAAATCGCTTATAAGACCCCAATTCGGAATCGGCACTCAGAGGCGCTCAACGAGCCCTTAGTGCCTCAGGCAATAAGACGTCGTTTCGGGGTCGAAAAATCTTCGTTTCGCACTCCGAAATTGCGATTCTAACTGACGATCTCCCCTATTCCAAGGTTTTTTGGTAGTGGCGACTCCCTCGATTACGCGAATCACTGGCAGACCCACACGCGGAGCCGCCCAGTCACAGCGATCTGAAGTTGTGTTCAACTCGACGCTAGATCTCCTCCCCAAGTCGTGGATATGGGTGCCCGAACATCGCCGATATAGTCACCCCCTCCAATTTATTCCCACCCCTTCAGCAAAAGAATTGTGCATAACTTTCCCCACGGGCGTCGAAATCGCTTATGTGACCACAATTCGGAATCGGCACTCCGAGACGGTCGACAGGGTGCTGGTTTCGTGGAATTCCGTTCCGGGGCCAAAATTCCCCCCGGAGCGTGTGTACTAGTACACCGAATGCCGTACTCTCTGGTCGGACGCGGATATTTATTCGCCCGGGGGTCGGAACCGCCCGCGAGGCCCCAATTCAGAATCGGCACTTCGACCCGGTCGGTAAATGGTCGCATTCGAAGATTTTCGGTCCGGTGCCCAAATTCCTCTCCGGGAGCGCGGTTGCAGGCTGCTGATGCGATCGCATACGGACACCGCTTCGCTCAAACGGGCATAACTTTTCGCTTGGTTATCGGAATCGCTTATAAGACCCCAATTCGGAATCGGCACTCAGAGGCGCTCGACGAGCCTTTAGTGCCTCAGGCAATAAGATGTCGTTTCGGGGTCAACAAACCTTCGTTTCGCACTCCGAAATTGCGATTCTAGCCGTTGATCTCCGCTATTCCAAGGTTTTTTGGTAGTAGCGACTCCCTCGATTACGCGAATCGTTGGCAGAGCCCACACGCGGAGCCGCCCAGTCTTAGCGATCGGAAGTCGTGTTCAACTCGACTCGAGATCTCCTTCCCAGGTCATGGATATGGGTGCCCGAACATCGCCGTTATAGTCACCCCCTCCGATTTATTCCCACCCCTTCAGCGAAAGAATAATGCATAACTTTCCGCACGGGCATCGGAATCGTTTATGTTACCACAATTCGGAATCGGCACTCCAAGACGGTCGACAGGGCACTGGTTTCACGGAATTCCGTTCTGGGGCAAAAATTCCCCTCCGGAGCGTGTACACCGAATGTCGTACTCTCCGGTCGGACATATTTATTCACCCGGTGGTCGGAAACCGCATAAGAGGCCCCAATTTAGAATCGGCACTTCGAACCGGTCGGTAAATGGTCACATTGGGAGATTTCCGGTCCGACGCCCAAATTCCTCTCTCAGAGCACGGCCGCAGGCTGCCGATGCGATCGCATACGGACACCGCTTCGCTCAAACGGGCATAACTTTTCACTCGGTTATCAGAATAGCTTATAAGACCCCAATTCAGAATCAGCACTCAGAGGCGCTCGACGATCCCTTAGTTCCTCAGGCGATAAGACGTCGTTTCGGGGTCAAAAAACCTTCATTTTTTGGCACTAGTGACTCCCTCGATTACGCGAATCGCTGGCGGAGCCCACACGCGGAGCTGCCCATTCATAGCAATCAGAAGTCGTGTTCAACTTGACGCGAGATCTGCTCCCCAGGTCATGGATATGGGTGCCCGAACATCGCCGATATAGTCACTCCCTCCGGTTTATTGCCACCCCTTCAGCGAAAGAATTGGGCATAACTTTCCGCACGGGCATCAGAATCGTTTATATGACCACAATTCGGAATCGGCACTCCGAGACGGTCGACAGGGCGCTGTTTCGCAAAATTCCATTCCAGGGCCAAAATTCCCCCCCAGAGCGTGTGTACTAGTACACCGACTGCCATACGCTCCGATCGAATGCGGATATTTATTCGCCCGAGGGTCGGAACCTCCCACGAGGCCCCAATTCAGAATCGGCACTTCGACCCGGTCGGTAAATGGTCGAATTCGAAGATTTCCGGTCCGGCGCCCAAATTCCTCTCCTGGATCGCGGTCGCAGGCTACCGATGTGATCGGATACAGACCCCGCTTCGCTTAAACGGGCATGACTTTTCGCTCGATCAACGGAATCGCTTATAAGATGCCAATTCGGAATCGGCGCTCAAAGGTGCTCGTCGCCGCGTTAGTGCCTCAGGCGATAAGACGTCGTTTCGGGGTCGAAAAACCTTCGTTTCGCACTCTGAAATTACGATTCTAGCCGACGATCTCCCCTATTCCAAGGTTTTTTGGCAGTAGCGACTCCCTCGATTATGCGAATCGCTGGCGGAGCCCACACACGGAGCCGCCCAGTCACAGCGATCTGAAGTCGTGTTCAACTCAACGTGAGATCTCCTCCTCAGGTCATGGATATGGGTGCCTGAATATCGCCGATATAGTCACCCCCTCCGGTTTATTCCCACCCCTTCAGCGAAAGAATTGGGCATAACTTTCCGCACGGGCATCGGAATCGCTTATGTCACCACAATCGGAATCGGCACTCCGAGACGGTTGACAGGGCGCTGGTTTCACGGAATTCCGTTGCATGGCCAAAATTCCCCCTCGGAGCGTGTGAACTATTACACCGACTGCCGTACCCTCCGGTAGGACATATTTATTCGCCCGGGGGTCGGAACCACCCGTGATGCCCCAATTCAGAATCGGCACTTCAACCCAGTCGGTAAATGGTCACATTAGGAGATTTCTGGTTCGGCGCCCAAACTCCTCTCCGGGAGCGCGGTCGCAGGCTGCCGATGCGATCGCATACGTACACTGCTTCGCTCAAACGGGCATAACCTTTCGCTCGGTTATCAGAATCGCTTATAAGACCCCAATTCGGAATCGGCACTCAGAGGCACTCGATGCCCCGTTAGTGCCTCAGTGATAAGATGTCGTTTCAGGGTAGAAAAACCTTCATTTCACACTCTAAAATTGCGATTCTAGCCGACGATCTCCCCTCTTCCAATGTTTTTTATCAGTAGCGACTTCCTCGATTACGTGAATCGCTAGCGGAGCCCACACGTGGAGCCGCCCAGTCACAGCAATCGAAAGTCGTGTTCAAATCGATGCGAGATCTCCTCCCCAGGTCGTGGATATGGGTGCCCGAACATCGCCGATATAGTCATCCCCTCCGGTTTATTCCCACCCCTTCAGCGAAAGAATTGGGCATAACTTTCCGCACGGGCATCGGAATCGCTTATGTCACCACAATTCGGAATCGGCACTCCGAGACGGTTGACAGGGCGCTGGTTTCGCGGAATTCGTTGCAGGGCCAAAATTCCCCCTCGGAGCGTGTGTACTATTACACCGACTGCCGTACCCTCCGGTAGGACATATTTATTCGCCCGGGGGTCGGAACCACCCGTGATGCCCCAATTCAGAATCGGCACTTCGACCCAGTCGGTAAATGGTCGCATTAGGAGATTTCTGGTTCGGCGCCCAAACTCCTCTCCGGGAGTGCGGTCGCAGGCTGCCGATGCGATCGCATACGTACACTGCTTCGCTCAAACGGGCATAACTTTTCACTCGGTTATCAGAATCGCTTATAAGACCCCAATTCGGAATCAGCACTCAGAGGCACTCGATGCCCCATTAGTGCCTCAGTGATAAGATGTCGTTTCAGGGTAGAAAAACCTTCATTTCGCACTCTGAAATTGCGATTCTAGCCGACGATCTCCCCTATTCCAATGTTTTTTATCAGTAGCGACTTCCTCGATTACGTGAATCGCTAGCGGAGCCCACACGTGGAGCCGCCCAGTCACAGCAATCGGAAGTCGTGTTCAAATCGACGCGAGATCTCCTCCCCAGGTCGTGGATATGGGTGCCCGAACATTGCCGATATAGTCTCCCCTCCGGTTTATTCCCACCCCTTCAGCGAAAGAATTGGGCATAACATTCGGCACGGGCATCGGAATCGCTTATGTGACCACAATTCGGAATCGGCACTCCGAGACGGTCGACAGGGCGCTGGTTTCGCGAAATTCTGTTCCGGGGCCAAAATTCCCGCCCCCCCCCCCCCCCCCCCCGAGCGTGTGTACTAGTACACCGACTGCCATACCCTCCAGTCGGACGCGGATATTTATTCGCCCAGGGGTCGGAACCACCCGCGAGGCCCCAATTTAGAATCGGCACTTCGACCGAGTCGGTAAATGGTCGCATTCGGAGATTTCCGGTCCGACACCCAAATTCCTCTCCGGGAGCGCGGTCGCAGGCTTCCGATGTGATCACATACGGACACTGCTTCGCTCAAATGGGCAAACATTTTCGCTCGGTTATCAGAATCGCTTATAAGACCCCAATTCGGAATCAGCGCTCAGAGGCGCTCGACGCCTCCTTAGTGCCTCAGTATGAGGCGTCGTTTCGAGGTCGAAAAACCTTCGTTTCGCACTCCGAAATTGCGAGTCTAGCCGATGATCTCCCCTATTCCAAGGTTTTTTGGCAGTAGCGACTCCCTCGATTATGCGAATGGCTGGCGGAGCCCACACACAGAGCCGCCCAGTCACAGCAATCGGAAGTCTTGATCAACTCGAAGAAAAATCTCCTCCCCAGGTCGTGGATATGGGTGCCCGAACATCGCCGATATAGTCACCCACTCCGATTTATTCCTACCCCTTCAGCGAAAAAATTGGGCGTAACTTTCCGCACGGGCATCGGAATCGCTTATGTGACCACAATTCGAATTGGCACTCCGAGACGGTTGACAGGGCGCTGGTTTCACGGAATTCCGTTCCAGGGCCAAAATTCCCCCCGGAGCGTGTGTAGTACACCGACTGTCGTACCCTCCGGTCGAACGCAGATATTTATTCTCTCGGGGGTCGAAAATGGTCGCATTCGGAAATTTCTGGTCCGGTACCCAAATTCCTCTCCGGGAGCGCGGTCGCAGGCTGCCGATGCAATCGCATACGGACACCGCTTCGCTCAAACGGGCATAACTTTTCGCTCGGTTATCGGAATCGCTTATAAGACCCTAATTCAGAATCGGCGCTCAGAGGCGCTCGGCACCCCCTTAGTGCCTCAGGCGATAAGACGTTATTTCGGGGTCGAAAAACCTTCGTTTCGCACTCCGAAATTGCGATTCTAGCCGATGATCTCCCCTATTCTAAGATTTTTTGGCAGTAGTGACTCCCTCGATTTTGCGAATCGCTGGCGTAGCCCACACGCGGAGCCGCCCAGTCACAGCAATCGGAAGTCGTGTTCAACTCGACGCGAGATCTCCTCCCCAGGTCATGGATATGGGTGACCGAACATCGCCGATATAGTCACCCCCTCTGATTTATTCCCACCCCTTCAGCGAAAGAATTGGGCATAACATTCCGCACGGGCATCGGAATCGCTTATGTGACCACAAATCAGAATCGACACTCCGAGACGGTCGACAGGGCGATGGTTTCACAGAATTCTGTTCCAGGGCCAAAATGCCCCCCGGGGCGTGTACACTAGTACACCGACTGTCGTACCCTCTGGTCGGACGCGGATATTTATTCGCCCGGGGGTCGGAACCGCCCGCGAGGCCCCAATTCAGAATCGGCACTTCGACCCGGTCGGTAAATGATCGCATTCGGAGATTTCCGATCCGGCGCCCAAATTCCACTCCGGGAGCGCGGTCGCAGGCTGCCGATGCCATCGCATACGGACACTGCTTCGCTCAAATGGGCATAAGTTTTCGCTCGGTTATCGGAATCGCTTATAAGACCCCAATTCGGAATTGGCGCTCAGAGCCCCTCAACGCCCTCTTAGTGCCTCAAGCGATAAGATGTAGTTCCGGGGATGAAAAACCTTCGTTTCACACTCTTAAATTGCGATTCTATCCTACGATCTCCCCTATTCCAAGGTTTTTTGGCAGTAGCGACTCCCTCGATTACGCGAATTGCTGGCGGAGCCCACACGCGGAGCCGCCCAGTCACAGCGATCGGCAGTCGTGTTCAACTCGATGCAAGATCTCCTCCCTAGGTCATGGATATGGGTGCCTGAATATCACCGATATAGTCACCCCCTCTGGTTTATTCTCACCCCTTCAGCGAAAGAATTGGGCATAACTTTCTGCTCGGGCATCGAAGTCGCTTATGTGACCACAATTCGGAATCGCACTCCGAGACGGTCGACAGGGCACCAGTTTCGCGGAATTCCGTTCCAGGGCCAAAATTCCCCCCGGAGCGTGTGTACTAGTACACCAAATGCTGTACCCTCCGGTCGGACGCGGATATTTATTCGCCCGGGGGTCGGAACCGCCCGCGAGCCCCCAATTTAGAATCGGCACATCGACCCGGTCAGTAAATGGTCACATTAGGATATTTCTGGTCCGGTGCCGAAATTCCTCTCCGGGAGCGCAGTCGCAGGCTGCCGATGCGATCGCATACGGACATCGCTTCGCTCAAACGGGCATAATTTTTCGGTCGTTCATCGGAATCGCTTATAAGATCCCAATTCGGAATCGGAACTCTGAGGCGCTCGACGCCCCCTTAGTGCCTCAGGCGATAAGACATCATTTCGGGGTCGAAAAACCTTCGTTTCGCACTCCGAAATTGTGATTCTAGCTGACGATCTCCCCTATTCCAAGGTTTTTTGGCAGTAGCGACTGCGTTGATTATGTGAATCGCTGGCGGAGCCCACACGCGGAGCCGCCCAGTCACAGCGCTCGGAAGTCGTGTTCAACTCGATGCGAGATCTCCTCCCCAGGTCGTGGATATGGGTGCCCGAACATCGCCGATATAGTCGCCCCCTCCAGTTTATTCCCACCCCTTCAGCGAAAGAATTAGGCATAACTTTCTGCACGGGCATCGGAACCGCTTATGTGACCACAATTTGGAATCGGCACTTCGAGACGGTTGACAGGGCGCTGGTTTTTCGGAATTCCGTTCCGGGGCCAAAATTCCCCCCGGAGCGTGTACACTAGTACGTCGACTATCGTACCCTCCGGTCGGATGCGGATATTTAATCGTCCAGGGGTCGGAACCGCCAGCGAGGCCCCAATTCAGAATAAGCACTTCGACCCGGTCGGTAAATGGTTGCATTCGGAGATTTCCCGTTCCGCGCCCAAATTCCTCTTCGGGAGCGCGGTCGCAGGCTGCCGATGCGATCGCACATGGACACCTCTTCGCTCAAACGGGCATAACTTTTCGCTCGGTTATCGGAATCGCTTATAAGACCCCAATCGAAATCGGCACCCAGAGGCGCTCGCCGCCCTGTTAGTGCGTTAGGCGATAAGCCGTCGTTTCGGGTCGAAAAACCTTCGTTTCGCACTCCAAAATTGTGATTCTAGCCGACGATCTCTCCGATTCCAAGGTTTTTTGGCATTAGCGACTCCCTCAATTACGCGAATCGCTGGCGGAGCCCACACGCGGAGCCGCCTTGTCACATCAATAAGAAGACGTGTTCAACTCGACGCGAGATCTCCTCCCCAGGTCGTGGATATGGGTGCCCAACATCGCCGATATAGTCACCCCCTCCGATTTATTCCCACCCCTTCAGCGAAAGAATTGGGCATAACATTCCGCACGGCCATCGGAATGCTTATGTGACCACAATTCGGAATCGGCACTCCGAGACGGTCGACATGGTGCTTGTTTTGAGGAATTCCATTCCGGGGTCAAAATTCCCGCCCGGAGCGTGTAGTGTACACCGACTGCCGTACCTCGGCCGGACGCGGATATTTATTCGCCCGAGGGTCAAACCACCCGCGATCCCCACATTCAGAATCGGCACTTCGCCCCAGTCGGTAATGGTCACATTCGGAAATTTCCGGTCCGGCGCCCAAATTCCTCTCCGGGAGCGAGGTCGCAGGCTGCTGATGCGATCCCAAACGGACACCGCTTCGCTCAAACGGGCATAACTTTTCGCTCGGTTATCAGAATCGATTATTAGACCCTAATTCGGAATCGGCACTCAGAGGCGCTCGACGACCCCTTAGTGCCTCAGGCGATAAGACGTCATTTTGGGGTAGTGACTCCCTCGATTACGAGAATCGCTGGCGGAGCCCACACGCGGAGCCGCCCAGTCACAGCGATCGGAAGTCGTGTTCAACTAGACACAAGATCTCCTCCCCAGGTCGTGGATATGGGTGCCCGAACATCGCCGATATTGTCACCCCCTCCGGTTTATTCCCACCCCTTCAGCGAAAGAATTGGGCATAACTTTCTGCACGGTCATCAAAATCGCTTATGTGACCACAATTCGGAATCGGCACTCCGAGACGGTCGACAGGGTACTGGTTTAGCGGAATTCCGTTCCGGGGCCAAAATTCCCCCCGGAGCGTGTACACTAGTACGTCGACTATCGTACCTCCGGTCGGATGCGGATATTTAATCGTCCAGGGGTCGGAACCGCCAGCGAGGCCCCAATTCAGAATAAGCACTTCGACCCGGTCGGTAATGGTTGCATTCGGAGATTTCCCGTTCCGCGCCCAAATTCCTCTTCGGGAGCGCGGTCGCAGGCTGCCGATGCGATCGCACATGGACACCTCTTCGCTCAAACGGGCATAACTTTTCGCTCGGTTATCGGAATCGCTTATAAGACCCCAATTCGAAATCGGCACCCAGAGGCGCTCGCCGCCCTGTTAGTGCGTTAGGCGATAAGCCGTTGTTTCGGTGTCGAAAAACCTTCGTTTCGCACTCCAAAATTGTGATTCTAGCCGACGATCTCTCCGATTCCAAGGTTTTTTGGCATTAGCGACTCCCTCAATTACGCGAATCGCTGGCGGAGCCCACACGCGGAGCCGCCTTGTCACATCAATAAGAAGACGTGTTCAACTCGACGCGAGATCTCCTCCCCAGGTCGTGGATATGGGTGCCCAAACATCGCCGATATAGTCACCCCCTCCGATTTATTCCCACCCCTTCAGCGAAAGAATTGGGCATAACATTCCGCACGGCCATCGGAATTGCTTATGTGACCACAATTCGGAATCGGCACTCCGAGACGGTCGACATGGTGCTTGTTTTGAGGAATTCCATTCCGGGGTCAAAATTCCCGCCCGGAGCGTGTAGTGTACACCGACTGCCGTACCTTCGGCCGGACGCGGATATTTATTCGCCCGAGGGTCAGAACCACCCGCGATCCCCACATTCAGAATCGGCACTTCGCCCCAGTCGGTAATGGTCACATTCGGAAATTTCCGGTCCGGCGCCCAAATTCCTCTCCGGGAGCGAGGTCGCAGGCTGCTGATGCGATCCCAAACGGACACCGCTTCGCTCAAACGGGCATAACTTTTCGCTCGGTATCAGAATCGATTATTAGACCCTAATTCGGAATCGGCACTCAGAGGCGCTCGACGACCCCTTAGTGCCTCAGGCGATAAGACGTCATTTTGGGGTAGTGACTCCCTCGATTACGAGAATCGCTGGCGGAGCCCACACGCGGAGCCGCCCAGTCACAGCGATCGGAAGTCGTGTTCAACTAGACACAAGATCTCCTCCCCAGGTCGTGGATATGGGTGCCCGAACATCGCCGATATTGTCACCCCCTCCGGTTTATTCCCACCCCTTCAGCGAAAGAATTGGGCATAACTTTCTGCACGGTCATCAAAATCGCTTATGTGACCACAATTCGGAATCGGCACTCCGAGACGGTCGACAGGGTACTGGTTTAGCGGAATTCCGTTCCGGGGCCAAAATTTCCCAACCCCCGCCCCCCCCCCCCCCCCCCCGTTACAATAGTACACCGACTGCCGTACCCTCCGGTCGGATGCGGATATTTATTCGACCGGGGTCGGAACCGCCCGCGAGGCCCCAATTCAGAATCGGCACTTCGACCCGTTCATAAATGGTTGCATTCGGAGATTTCCCGTCCCGCACCCAAATTCCTCTCCGGAAGCGCGGTCGCAGGCTGCCGATGCGATCGCACATGGACACCGCTTCGCTGAAACGGGCATAACTTTCCGCTCGGTTTTCGGAATTGCTTATAAGACCCCAATTCGGAATCGGCACTCAGAGGCGATCGCCACCGTGTTAGTACCTCAGACGATAAGATGTCGTTTCGGCATCGCAAAACCTTCGTTTCACACTCTAAAATTACAATTCTAGCCGACGATCTCCCCTATTCCAAGGTTTTTTGGCAGTAGGGACTCCCTCGATTACGCGAATCGCTGGCGGAGCCCACACACGGAGCCGCCCCGGAGCGTGTGTACTAATACACTAACTGTCGTACCCTCCGGTCGGACGCAGATATTTATTCGCCCGGGGTCAAAATCGCCCGCGAGGCCCCAATTCAGAATCGACACTTCGACTTGGTCGGTAAATGGTCGCATTCGGAGATTTTCGGTCTGGTGCCCAAATTCCTCTCTGGGAGCGCGGTCGCAGGCTGTCGATGCGATCGCATACGGACACTGCTTCGCTCAAACGGGCATAACTTTTCGCTCAGTTATCGGAATCGCTTATAAGACCCCAATTCGGAATCGGCGCTCAGAGGCGCTCGATGCCCCCCTTAGTGCCTCATGCGATAAGATGTCGTTTCAGGGTCAAAAAACCTTCATTTCGCACTCTGAAATTGTGATTCTAGCCGACGATCTCCCCTATTCCAAGGATTTTTCGCAGTAGCGACTCACTCGATTACGCGAATCGCTGGCGGAGCCCACACGCAGAGCCGCCCAGTCACAACGATCGGAAGTCGTGTTCAACTCGGCGCGAGATCTCCTCCCCAAGTGATGGATATGGGTGCCCGAACATCGCCGATATAGTCACCCCCTCCAGTTTATTCCCACCCCTTCAGCGAAAGAATTGGGCATAACTTTCCGCACGGGCATCGGAATCGCTTATGTGACCACAATTCGGAATCGGCACTCCGAGACGGTCGATAGGGCGCTGGTTTCACGGAATTCTGTCCCGGGGCAAAAATTCCCCCCGGAGCATGTGTACTAGTACACCGACTGCCGTACCTTCCGGTCGGACGCGGATATTTATTCGCCTGTGGGTCGGAACCGTCCGCGAGGCCCCAATTCATAATCGACACTTCGACCCGGTTGGTAAATGGTCGCATTCGGAGATTTCTGGTCGGGCGCCCAAATTCCTCTGTGGAAGCGCGTTCACAGGTTGCCGATGCGATAGCACATGGACACCGCTTCGCTCAAACGAGCATAATTTTCGCTCGGTTGTCGGAATCGCTTATAAGACCTCAATTTGGAATCGGCACTCAGAGACGCTCGACACCCCCTTAGTGTCTCAGGCTATAAGATGTCGTTTCGTGGTCGAGAAACCTTCGTTTCGCACTCCGAAATTGCGATTCTAGTCAACGATCTCCTCTATTCCAAGGTTTTTTGGCAGTAGCGACTCCCTCGATTACGCGAATTGCTGGCGGAGCCCACATGCGGAGCCGCCCAGTCACACCGATCGGAAGTCATGTTCAACTCGACGCGAGATCTCCTCCCCAGGTCGTGGATATGGGTGCCCGAACATCGCCGATATAGTCACCCCGTCCGGTTTATTCCCACCCCTTCAGCGAAAGAATTAGGCATAACTTTCCGCACAGGTATCAGAATCGCTTATCTGACCACAATTCGGAATCGACACTCCGAGACGGTCGATAGGGTGCTGGTTTCGCGGAATTCCGTTCCGAGTCCAAAAATCGCCCCCCCCCCCCCCCCCCCCCCCCCGAAGCGTGTACTAGTACACCGACTGTCGTACCCTCCGGTCGGACGTGGATATTTATTCGCCCGGGGGTCGGAACCACACGAGAGGCCCCAATTCAGAATCGGCACTTCGACCCGGTCGGTAAATGGTCGCATTCGGAGATTTCTGGTCCGGCGCCCAAATTCCTCTCCGGGAGCGCGGCCGCAGGCTGCCGATGCGATCGCATACGGACACCGCTTCGCTCAAACGGGCATAACCTTTCGCTCGGTTATCAGAATCACTTATAAGACCCCAATTCAGAATCGGCGCTCAGAGGCGCTCGACGCCCCCTTAGTGCCTCAGGTGATAAGACGTCGTTTCGGGGTCGAAAATCCTTCGTTTCGCACTCCAAAATTGTGATTCTAGCCCATGAACTCCCCTATTCCATGGTTTTTTAGCAGTAGCGACTCCCTCGATTACGCGAATCACTGGCGGAGCCCACACGCGGAGCCGCCCAGTCACAGCGATCGGAAGTCGTGTTCAACTCGACGTGAGATCTACTCCCCAGGTCGTGGATATGGGAGCCCGAACATCGCCGTATAGTTACCCCCTCCGGTTTATTCACACCCCTTCAGTGAATGAATTGGGCATAACTTTCCGCACGGGCATCGAAATCGCTTATGTGGCCACAATTCGTAATCGGCACTCCGAGACGGTCGACAGGGTTTCAGAAAATTCCGTTCCAGGGCCAAAATTCTCCCCCGGAGCGTGTGTACTAGTACACCGACTGCTGTACCCTCCGGTCGGACGTGGATATTTATTCGCCGGGGGTCGAAACCGCCGTGAGGCCCCAATTCAGAATCGGCATTTCGACCGGTGGGTAAATGGTCGCATTCAAAGATTCCGGTCTGGCGCCCAAATTACTCTTCGGGAGCGCGCTCGATGGTTGTCGACGCGATTGCATACGGACACAGCTTCGCTCAAATGGGCATAACTTTTCGCTCGGTTATCGGAATCGCTTATAAGACCCCAATTCGGAATCGGCGCTTAGAGGCGCTCGACGCGCCCTTATTGCTTCAGGCGATAAGACGTCGTTTCGGGGTTCGAAAAACCTTCGTTTCGCACTCGAAAATGCGATTCTATCTGACAATCTCACCTATTCCAAGGTTTTTTAGCAATAGCGACCCTCGATTACGCGAATCGCTGGCGGAGCCCACACGCGTAGCCGCCCAGTCACAGCAATCGGAAGTCGGGTTCAACTCGACGCGAGATCTCCTCCCCAGGTCGGGGATATGAGTGGCCGAACATCGCCGATAAGTCCCCCCTCCGGTTCTTCCCACCCCTTCAACGAAAGAATTGGGCATAACTTTCAGCACGGGCATCAAAATTGCTTATGTGACCATAATCGGAATCGGCACTCCGAGATAGTCGACGGGACGTTGGTTTCGCAGAATTCCGTTCCGGGGCCAAAATTCCCCCGGAGCGTGGTTACTAGTACACCGACTGTCGTACCCTCCGGTCGGACGCGGATATTTATTCTCCCGGGGGTCGCAAACCGTCGCGCGGAGGCCCCAATTCAGCACTTCTCGCCGGTCGGTAAATGGTCGCGTTCGGAGTATTCCGGTCCGGCGCCCAAATTCCTCTCGGGGAGCGCGGTCGCAGGCTACCGATGTGATCGCATACGGACACCTTTCACTCAAACGGGCATAACTTTTCGCTCGATTATCAGAATCGCTTATAAGACCCCAATTCGGAACGGCACTCAGGGGAGCTCGATGCCTCATTAGTGCCTCAGGCAATAAGTCGTCGTTCGAGGTCGAAAAACCTCGTTTCACATATGAATTGTGATTCTAGCCGACGATCTGCCCTATTCGAAGGTATTTTGCCAGTAGTAGCGACTCCCGATTACGCGAATCGGTGGCAGAGCCCACACGCGAGCCGCCCAGTCACAGCGATCGAAGTCGTGTTCAACTCGACGTGAGATCTACTCCCCAGGTCGTGGATATGGAGCCCGAACATCGCCGTATAGTTACCCCCTCCGGTTTATTCACACCCCTTCAGTGAATGAATTGGGCATAACTTTCCGCACGGCATCGAAATCGCTTATGTGCCACAATTCGTAATCGGCACTCCGAGACGGTCGACAGGGTTTCAGAAAATTCCGTTCCAGGGCCAAAATTCTCCCCCGGAGCGTGTGTACTAGTACACCGACTGCTGTACCCTCCGGTCGGACGTGGATATTTATTCGCCCGGGGGGTCGAAACCGCCCGTGAGGCCCCAATTCAGAATCGGCATTTCGACCCGGTGGGTAAATGGTCGCATTCAAAGATTTCCGGTCTGGCGCCCAAATTACTCTTCGGGAGCGCGCTCGATGGTTGTCGACGCGATTGCATACGGACACAGCTTCGCTCAAATGGGCATAACTTTTCGCTCGGTTATCGGAATCGCTTATAAGACCCCAATTCGGAATCGGCGCTTAGAGGCGCTCGACGCGCCCTTATTGCTTCAGGCGATAAGACGTCGTTTCGGGGTCGAAAAACCTTCGTTTCGCACTCCGAAAATGCGATTCTATCTGACAATCTCACCTATTCCAAGGTTTTTTAGCAATAGCGACTCCCTCGATTACGCGAATCGCTGGCGGAGCCCACACGCGTAGCCGCCCAGTCACAGCAATCGGAAGTCGGGTTCAACTCGACGCGAGATCTCCTCCCCAGGTCGTGGATATGAGTGGCCGAACATCGCCGATATAGTCACCCCCTCCGGTTTCTTCCCACCCCTTCAACGAAAGAATTGGGCATAACTTTCAGCACGGGCATCAAAATTGCTTATGTGACCATAATTCGGAATCGGCACTCCGAGATAGTCGACGGGACGTTGGTTTCGCAGAATTCCGTTCCGGGGCCAAAATTCCCCCCGGAGCGTGTTTACTAGTACACCGACTGTCGTACCCTCCGGTCGGACGCGGATATTTATTCTCCCGGGGGTCGAAACCGTCCGCGAGGCCCCAATTCAGCACTTCGACCCGGTCGGTAAATGGTCGCGTTCGGAGATTTCCGGTCCGGCGCCCAAATTCCTCTCCGGGAGCGCGGTCGCAGGCTACCGATGTGATCGCATACGGACACCGCTTCACTCAAACGGGCATAACTTTTCGCTCGATTATCAGAATCGCTTATAAGACCCCAATTCGGAATCGGCACTCAGGGGAGCTCGATGCCTCATTAGTGCCTCAGGCAATAAGTCGTCGTTTCGAGGTCGAAAAACCTTCGTTTCACACTATGAAATTGTGATTCTAGCCGACGATCTGCCCTATTCGAAGGTATTTTGCCAGTAGCGACTCCTTCGATTACGCGAATCGGTGGCAGAGCCCACACGCGGAGCCGCCCAGTCACAGCAATCGGAAGTCGTGTACAACTCGACGCGAGATCCCCTCCCCAGGTCGTGAGTATGGGTGCCCGAACATCGCCGATATAGTCACCCCCTCTGGATTATTCCCACCCCTTCAACGAAAGAATTGGCATAACTTTCCGCACGGGCATCAGAATCGCTTATGTGACCACAATTCGGAATCGACACTCCGAGACGGTCGACAGGGCGCTGGTTTCGCAGAATTCCGTTACGGGGCCAAAATTGCCCCCCAGAGCGTGTGTACTAGTACACCGAATGTCGTACCCTCTGGTCGGACGTGAATATTTATTCACCCGGGGGTCGGTAAATGGTCACATTCGGACATTTCCGATCCGGCGCCCAAATTCCTCTCCGGGAGCGCGGTCGCAGGCTGCCGATGCGATCACATACGGACACCGCTCCGCTCAAAGGAGCATAACTTTTTCGCTCGGTTATCAGAATCGCTTATAAGACGCCAATTCAGAATCGGCACTACGAGGCGCTCGACAACCCCTTAGTGCCTCAGGCGATTAGATGTCATTTCGGGGTCGAAAAACCTTCATTTCGCACTTTGAAATTGTGATTCTAGCTGACAATCTCCCCTATTCCAAGGTTTTTTGGCAATAGTGACTCCGTCGATTATGCGAATCGCTGGCGGAGCCCACACGTAGAGCCGTCCAGTCACAGCGATCGGAAGTCGTGTTCAACTCGACGCGAGATCTCCTCCCCAGGTTGTGGATATGGGTGCCCAAACATCGCCGATATAGTCACCCCGTCCGGTTTATTTCCACCCCTTCAATGAAGGAATTGGACATAACTTTCCGCACGGGCATCAGAATCGCTTATGTGACCACAATTCGGAATCGGCACTCCGAGACGGTTGACGGGGCGCTGGTTTCGCGGAATTCCGTTTCGGGACCAAAATTCCCCCCAGAGCATGTGTACTAGTACACCGAATGCCTTACCCTCCGGTCGGACGTGGATATTTATTCGCCCGGGGGTCGGAACCGCCCGCGAGGACCCAATTCAGAATCGGCACTTCGACCCGGTCGGTAAATGGTCACATTCGGAGATTTCCAGTCCGGCGCCAGAATTCCTCTCCGGGAGCGCGGTCGCAGGCTGCCGATGCGATCGCATACGGACACCGCTTCGCTCAAACGGGCATAACTTTTCGCTCGGTTATCGGAATCGCTTATAAGACCCCAATTCGGAATCGGCACTACGAGGCGCTCGATGACCACTTATGCCTCAGTCAATAAGACGTCGTTTCGGGGTCGAAAAACCTTCATTTTGCACTCCAAATTGCGATTCTAGCCGACGATCTCCCATATTCCAAGGTTTTTTGGCAATAGCGACTCCCTCGATTACGCGAATTGCTGGCGGAGCCCACATGCGGAGCCTCCCAGTCACAACGATCGGAGGTCGGGTTCAACTCGATGCGAGATCTCCTCCCCAGGTTGTGGATATGGGTGCCCGAACATCGCCGATATAGTCACCCCCTCCGGTTTATTCCCAACCCTTCAGCGAAAGAATTGGGCATAACATTCCGCACGTGCATCAGAATCGCTTATCTGACCACAATTCGAAATCGGCACTCCGAGACGGTCGACAAGGCACTGGTTTCGCGGAATTCCGTTTCGGGGCCAAAATTCCCCCCGGAGCGTGTGTACTAGTACACCGACTGCCGTACCCTCCGGTCGGACACGGATATTTATTCGCCTGGAGGTCGGAACCGCCCGCGAGGCCCCAATTCAGAATCGGCACTTCGACCAGGTCAGTAAATGGTAGCATCCTGAGATTTCTGGTACGGCGCCCAAATTCCTCTCCGGGAGCGCGGTCGCAGGCTGCCGATGCGATCGCACACGGACACCGCTTCGCTCAAACGGGCATAACTTTTCGCTCGGTTATCGGAATCACTTATAAGTCCCCAATTTGGAATTGGCACTCAGAGGCGCTCGATGCCCCCTTAGAGTCTCAGGTGATAAGACATCGTTTCGGAGTCGAGAAACCTTCGTTTCGCACTCCGAAATTACGATTCTAGTCGACGATCTCCCCTATTCCAAGGGTTTTTGGCAGTAGCAACTCCCTCGATTATGCGAATCACTGGCGGAGCCCACACGCAGTGCCGCCCAGTCACAGCGATCGGAAGTCGTGTTCAACTCGATGCAAGATCTCCTCCCCAGGTCGTGGATATGGGTGCCCGAACATCGCCGATATAGTCACCCCCTCCGGTTTATTCCCACCCCGTCAGGGAAAGAATTGGGCATAACTTTCCGCACGGGCATCGGAATCGCTTATGTGACCACAATTCGGAATTGGCACTCCGAGACGGTCGACAGGGCGCTGGTTTCGCAGAATTCCGTTTCGGGGCCAAAATTCCCCCCGGAGCGTGTGTACTAGTACACCGACTGCCGTACACTCTGGTCGGACACGGATATTTATTCGCCCGGGGGTCAAAACTACCCGAGAGTCCCCAATACAAAATCGGCACTTCGACCCGGTAGGTAAATGGTCGAATTGGGACATTTCCGGTCCGGCGCCCAAATTCCTCTCTAGGAGCGCGGTCGCAGGCTGCCGATGCGATCGCATACGGACACCGCTTCGCTCAAACAGGCATAACTTTTCGCTCAGTTTTCGGAATCGCTTATAAGACCCCAATTTGGAATCGGCGCTCAGAGGCGCTCGACGCCCCCCTAGTGCATCAGGCGATAAGATGTCGTTTCGGGGTCGAAAAACCATCGTTTCGCACTCCGAAATTGTGATTCTAGCCGATGATCTCCCCTATTCCAAGGTTTTTTGGCAGTAGCGACTCCCTCGATTACGCGAATCGCTGGCGGAGCCCACACGCGGAGCTGCCCAGTCACAGCGATCGAAAGTCGTGTTGAACTCGATGCGAGATCTCCTCCCCAGGGCATGAATACGGGTGCCCGAACATCGTCGATATAGTCACCCCCTCCGGTTTATTCCCACCCCTTCAGCGAAAGAATTGGGCATAACTTTCCGACGGGCATCAGAATCGCTTATGTGACCATAAATCGGAATCGGCACTTCAAGACGGTCGACAGGGCTCTGGTTTTGCGGAATTCCTTTTCGGGGCAAAAATTCCCCCCCGGAGCGTGTGTACTAGTACACCGACTGCCGTACTCTACGGTCGGACGTAGATATTTATTCGCTCGGAGCTCGGAATCGCCCGCGAGGCCCCAATTCAGAATCGGCACTTCGACCCGGTCGGTAAATGGTCGCATTCGGAGATTTCCGATCCGGCGCCCAAATTCATCTCTGGGAGCGCGGTCTTAGGCTGCTGATGCGATCGCATACGGACACCGCTTCGCTCAAACGGGCATAACTTTTCGCTCGGTTATCAGAATCACTTATAAGACCCCAATTCGTAATCGGCGCTCAGAGGCGCTCGATGCCCCCCTTTTTGCCTCAGGCGATAAGATGTCGTTTCGGGGTCAAAAAACCTTCATTTCGCACTTTGAAATTATGATTCTAGCCGACGATCTCCCCTATTCCAAGGGTTTTTGGCAGTATCCACTCCCTCGATTATGCGAATCGCTGGCGAAGCCCACACGCGGAGCAGCCCAGTCACAGCGATCGGAAGTTGTGTTCAACTCGACGCGAGATCTCCTCCCCACGTCATGGATATGGGTGCCCGAACATCACCGATTAGTCACCCCCTCCGGTTTATTCCCACCCCCTCAGCGAAAGAATTGGGCATAACTTTCCGCACGGGCATCGGAATCGCTTATGTGACCACAATTCAGAATCGGCACTCCGAGACGGTCGACAGGAGCGTTCTTTCACGGAATTCCATCCCGTGACCAAAATTCCACTCTGGAGCGTGTGTACTACTACACCGACTGCCGTACCCTCCGGTCGGACGCGGATATTTATTCGCCCGCGGGTCGGAACCTCCTGCGAGGCCCTAATTCAGATCGCATACGGACACCGCTTCGCACAAATGGGCATAACTTTTCGCTCGAGAATCAGAATCGCTTATAAGACCCAAATTCAGAATCGGTTCTCAGAGGCGCACGACGCCCCCTTAGTGCCTCAAGCAATAAGACGTCGTTTCGGGGTAGAAAAACCTTCGTTTCGCACTCTGAAATTGCGGTTCTAGCCGACGATCTCCCCTATTGCAAGGTTTCTTGGCATTAGTGACTCCCTCGATTAAGCGAATCGTTGGCAGAGCCCACACGCAGAGCCGCCCAGTCACAGCGATCGAAAGTCGTGTTCAACTCGACGCTAGATCTCCTCCGCAGGTCGTGGATATGGGTGCCCGAACATCGCCGATATAGTCACCCCCTCCGGTTTATTCCCACCCCTTCAGCGAAAGAATTGGGCAAAACATTCCGCACGGGCATGGGAATCACTGACCACAATTCGGAATCGGCACTCCGAGACGGTCGACAGGGCGCTGGTTTCTCGGAATTCCGTTCTGGGGCCAAAATTCCCCACGGAGCATGTGTATTAGTGCAACGACTGCTGTACCCTCCGGTCGGTCACGGATATTTATTTGCCCAGGGGTCGGAACCGCCCGCGAGGCTCCAATTCAGAATCGGCACTTCGACCCGGTCGGTAAATGGTCGCATTCGGAGATTTCCTGTGTGGCGCCCAAATTCCTCTCTGGGAGCGCGGTTGCAGGCTGCCGATGCGATCGCATACGGACATCGCTTTGCTCAAACGGGCATAACTTTTCGCTCGAGAATCGAAATCGCTTATAAGACCCCAGTTTGGAATCGACACTCAAAGGTGCTCTATGCCCCTTTAGTGCCTCACGCAATAAGACGTCGTTTCGGGGTCGAAAAGCCTTCGTTTCGCACTCTGAAATTTTAATTCTAGCCGACGATCTCCCATATTCCAAGGTTTTTTTGACAATAGCGACTCCCTCGATTACGCGAATTGTTGGATGAGCCAACACGCGGAGCCACCCAGTCACAGCGATCGGAAGTCGTGTTCAACTCGATGCGAGATCTCCTCCCCAGGTCGTGGATATGGGTTCCCGACCATCGCCGACATAGTCACCCCCTCCGGTTTATTCCCACCGCTTCAACGAAAGAATTGGGCATAACTTTCCGCACGAGCATCGAAATCGCTTATGTGACCACAATTCGAAATCGGCACTCCGAGACGGTCAACTAGGCGCTGGTTTCGCGAAATTATGTTTCGGGGCCAAAATCCCCCCCCCCCCCCCCCCCGAGCGTGTGTACTAGTACACGACTTGCGTACCCTCCGGCGGACGTGGATATTTAATCGCCCGGGGGTTGGAACCTCCCGCGAAGCCCCAATTTAAAATTGGCACTTCGACCCGGTCGGTAAATGGTCGCATTCAGAGATTTCCGGTCCGGCGCCCAAATTCCTCTCCGGGAGCGCTGTCGCAGGCTGCCGATGCGATCGCATACGGACACCGCTTCGCTCAAACGGGCATAACTTTTCGCTCGAGAATCGGAATCGCTTATAAGACCCCAATTCGGAATCGACACTCAGAGGCGCTCGATGCCCCCTTAGTGCCTCAACCAATAAGACGTCGTTTCGGGGTCGAAAAACCTTCGTTTTGCACTCTGAAATTGCGATTCTAGCCGACGATCTCCCCTATTCCAAGGTTTTTTGGCAGTAGCGACTCCCTCGATTAAGCGGATCATTGGCAGAACCCACACGCGGAGCTGCCCAGTCACAGCGATCGGAAGTCGTGTTCAATTCGACGCGAGATCTCCTCCCCACGTCATGGATATGGGTGCCCGAACATCGCCGATATAGTCACCCCCTCCGGTTTATTCCCACCCCTTTAGCGAAAGAATTTGGCATAACTTTCCGCACGGGCATTGGAATCTCTTATGTGACCACAATTCAGAATCGGCACTCCGAGACGGTCGACAGGGCGGTGCTTTCGCGGAATTCCGTTTCGGGGCCAAAATTTCACCCCGGAAGCGTGTGTACTAGTACACCCGACTGCCATACCCTCCGGTCGGATGCGGATATTTATTCGCCCGG